>KQ994499.1:62919-77675 GCA_001598015.1 Dorcoceras hygrometricum
TTTGTGGTGTACACCGACCACAAGAGCCTGAAATATATCTTCACGCAGTCGGATTGAATAGTGAGGCAGCGACGCTGGATGGAATTGCTTAAGGACTTCGACTGTGAGATTCAGTATCAGCCTGGGCGAGTGAACTTGGTAGCAGACGCTCTAAGTCGAAAGACCCAGCCTGATATGTTAGCATCCTTGAGTATTTCTAAAGTTCATGAGGAGTTGAGTACTTCTGGTTGGCGATTCCAGCCGGGTGATCAGTATTTCTTTGTTTCGTCTCTTCAGGTGGAACCGCAGATTGTGATGAACATCAGGGAGGCGCAGAGGACCAACCCCTATATCCATGAGCTGAGGATTAAGGCGCATTCAGGTCAGTCCGATGATTTCTCTGTTGCTTCAGATGGATGTTTGAGATTCAGAGGGAGATTAGTAGTTCCGACCCTGATTGATCTGAAGGAGACCCTCATGAATGAAGCACATTGTAGTCGGTATAGTGTGCATCCAGGCGAGCGAAAGATGTACCATGCCTTGAAGTCTCACTACTGGTGGACAGGTATGAAGAGCGACATTTCTGCTTTTGTTGCTAGATGCCTGAATTGCCAGCAGGTCAAGGTCGAGAGGATGAGACCTGGTGGTTTGCTGCAGAGCTTGGAGGTGCCCCAATGGAATTGGGAGCACATCGCCATGGAATTTGTGACTCATCTACCTCGATCGAGTAGGGGATGTGATGCGATTTGGGTTGTGATTGATAGACTTTCGAAGTCAGCCCATTTCATTCCCTATGATGTGAGGTGTTCAATGAAAAAGATGGAGAAATTGTACATCGACCATATAGAACTGATCCCTACATCCATGAGTTGAGGATTAAGGCCCATAATGGTCAGTCTAATGACTTCTCTGTTTATTCGGATGGTTGTTTGAGATTCCTAGGGAGATTAGTTGTCCCAAACCTGATTGATTTGAAGGAGGCCATCATGAATGAAGCGCATTGTAGTCGGTACAGTGTGCATCCAGACGAAAGGAAGATGTATCATGCCTTGAAGGCTCACTATTGATGGGCAGGTATGAAGAGCGACATCTCTGGTTTTGTTGCTCGATGTTTGAATTGCCAACAGGTCAAGGCCGAGAGAATGATACCTGGTGGTTTGCTACAGAGTTTGGAGGTGCCCCAATGAAATTGGGAGCACATCGCCATGGATTTCGTAACTCACTTACCTCGATCGAGCAGGGGATGTGATGCTATTTCGGTTGTGATTGATAGACTTTCAAAGTCCGCCCATTTCATTCCCTATGATGTGAGGTGCTCTATGAAGAAAATGGCGAAATTGTACATTGACCATGTGGTTAGATTGCATGGAGTTCCGGTTTTGATAGTGTCTGACAGAGATCCGAGGTTCACTTCTCGATTTTGGAAGAGTTTGCAAGCAGCTATGGGTTCGAGATTGGCTATGAGTATGGCCTATCACCCACAGACAGATGGACAGTCTGAGCGGACTATCCAGACTTTAGAGGATATGCTGCGTGCAATTGTGATGGATTTCAGCGGTGGCTGGCAGGATTCGCTATCCTTGGTTGAGTTTTCGTATAATAACAGCTACCAGGTGACTATCGGAATGGCTCCGTTTGAGGCGTTGTATGGTCGAAAGTGCAGATCCCCGATTTGTTGGGAAGAAGTTGGTGAGAGACAGCTTTCTACGCCAGAGTTTGTTCAGCACATGAAGGATCAGATTGATTTGATTCGGAGTATAATGAAAGCTGCTCAAGACCGTTTCTCTAGCTATGCTAATATAAGACGTCGACCGTTAGAGTTTGAGGTAGGCGATCGTGTGTTTCTCAAGATTTCTCCTTTCAAGAGCGTCATGCGATTCAGATTTAAAGGAAAGTTAGCTCCAAGATACGTTGGTCCTTTTGAAATTGTTGAGCGGATTGGACAGGTGGCTTATAGATTGAGGCTGCCCGAGGAGTTAGCAGCGATGCATGATGTTTTCATGTGTCAATGTTGAGAAAATATGAGCCAGATCCTTCCCATGTTTTGAGAACCGACGAAGTTGAGCTGGATTCTGCCTTGAACTATGTTGAATATCCAGTGCAGATTCTGGATAGAAAGGAGAAGCAGCTGAGGAACAAGGTAGTTCCATTGGTGATGGTCCAATGGAGCAAGCATGGCAGAGAAGAAGCAACTTGGGAACCGGAAGAGAAGATGCAGCGGGAATGGCCGCATCTATTTGAATGAATCGTCGTTTTAGATTTCGGTTTCTGGTTGTGTTTTTTTTTTTGTAGTTGTCATTTTTTAATTTCCCAGTTATCTTGAATTCTTGGGATATAATCAGATGAATTACGGATTTGTATCCGGTGATTTTCTGTATGGCCTGGATGTTTTGGGAATGGTGTCTAGTATACTGTGTCGTGTATCAGCCGTTTCTATTCCGTGATGATTTGAATAATTTCTTACCCGAAGTTGCCTTTGATTTCGAGACGAAATCTCTTAAGGTGGGGAGAATGTGAGGATTCAGATTTAGAGTAGTGGTTAATTTTATTGATTGGGATTAGCCACGTGAATTTTGAGGATTTAGAGTTGTTGAATTGCTCTAAGTATTGAATCAGCCGTAGTAAATTTCGGTAGTCAACGCGAGTCAGCGATACTGTAGCTTTCAGCTGGTAGGAATGGGAACCAGTCGATGCGCGTTGCAATTAGTTACTGTAGCGGAAGGGATGATACGTTGTCGTTTCGATCTTAGAGGTTGCTGCTGGCAGGTGTGGCTTTTAGCGCGAGAGTGATCGAGAGAGCGACACGTGTTAGTCAACGTTTTGAGTATTGACTACTGGATCAGCAGATGCGCCAGAAGAGGAGCGACCAGCTGTTGAGTTGAAGAACCAGTCGTAGAAGTAGAGCGACGTCGTTTCATTAAGATGAAACGCTGTGTTTTGAGTGTTGCGTCTGGTACCAGCCGCAAGAGAATTGTTGTGAGGAATGTGTTGCGACTGGATGACCAGCTGGTGGTAGCGATGCTGACGTAACCTTTACGGTGTCTTTTAGATTAGTTGATGCGTCGTCGTTTTGTTGTGTTTCGCGTAACCAATCGAATGGTGCTTGTTTGGAGAGATCTTCTACCAGCTTTTGGTTGTTTTGAAAGCGATAGATGTTACCAGCTGGTGAAGCTCTACGACGTCGTTTGAGTTAGTTGGAACGGTGTCGTTTTGGGATGTTTTCTCGTGAATGTCTCGCCTGGTTGTTGCTGCTGGTTTTAATGAAAGAGAAAGGTGGTACCTGCTGGAAGATCTCTACTGATTCACGTCGACTGGATTGGTAATCAGCAGACGAGGGAATTGAGATATATATATATATATATATATATATAGTCTGCCGTTCTCCGCTGATTATTTGAGTGAGTTTGGTGGCGCTGAACTCCCCTAGTTTATACCTTTCGATTGCTACCCATTTTAGACCTGGAGTTAACGCTGAAGCTGGAAGCTTAGAGTTGCTAGCGTTCGAATTTTTTGGGAGAGAGCTGGTTGCTGGTCGTGAGTTCTGCCGTGCTCTGTTCAAACTTGTGAGGTAGAAATTGTGAAATTGAGGTACGATTGAGCAGCCCTTAGCAGCTTTGAGCGTAAACATGACTATATTTCAATGTTGTGAAATCTGTGAAATTGTTGCTATGAGTTTACGTGAATCAGTTGCTGAATTGCTTGAGTTATGCCTACTGCTTTCACGTATTATGCCTTGTATGTATTGAACATTGATATTGAACGGCATTCATGCATACATCTTGAGCCTGGAATGACAGATTGATTTGATGACCTGATTTGGGTTCCACGTTGTGACTGGCCGATTATGGAGTCGTGCCCGAAAAGTCCAACGCTATCATCGGAGTGGTGACTACCGGATCCGAGTGTCTACCACCGAGCTGTGATGGGCTGACGGGCCCCGATCTTCACGGACCGATGATTTCCACCGGCTGATTGGCCATGCGTGGTATAGAGGCTTGATTTGATTTGCCAGTTGATAGACTGGTCTAACTATCCGATTCTTTGATAGCCCTCATGCATTCATAGCATTGATTTATGGCATGTTGCATGTTTAGATGTTTTGATAGCTCTTCGTACTGAGGCTTGACCTTGTATTTTGTCTTCCTGCTTTTGTGTCTTGGGTCTGTGTCACCCATTTGCAGGATCTTCAGTTAGCCAGGCTGGACAGAGCAGTAGTACAGCTGGTCGACCCCCGCTCCCATGAGTCCCAGTTATAGTTGTGATATGTACTGAACCGGGGGATGCCCCGTGTTTCTATGTATTGGGGATTTATTTTAGATTTTAGATTTATTGTTGCCTGGTTTGTATAAGTTTAAGTTAACTTATATTTTGAGTATGATAGTTTGAATGTATGTTTTTACGTTCATGCCCAAAATGATTTTGAAAAATTTTTAAGGCCTGATTTTAGCTTCCGTGTTTATGCGCTTATTTAAGTGTTAATTGTGAGTAATTAGCACGGGGCCTGACAGTTCTTCTCATGCCCCTTAAATTGTCTGGATGTGTAGGAGATTACTCTACGGTCCTGCATCAGCACAGCACCTAACCCAACTTGGACGCATCTGTATAAATAACAAACTTTCCTTGATCAGATGGCATGGTTAGCACAGGGGCTTCTATCAACGCTTGCTTTAACTTATCAAAACTGAGTTGGCAATCTGGTGTCCAATCATATTTAACCTGCTTTCTTGTTAGCAAGGTTAAGGGAACTGCTATCTTTTAAAACCCTTGAATGAATCGCCTATAGTATCCGACTAAACCAAAGAAACTCCTTACTTCTGAAACAGATTTGGGGACTGGCCAATCGCGAACAGTTTCTACTTTGGCTGGGTCAACCTCCAATCCATCCTTGGATATAATATGACCTAAGAACGCAACTTTCTCCAACCAAAAATTACACTTACTAAACTTTTCAAACAACTGTTTATTCTTAAAAACTTGAAGCACCGTCCTAATATGGTCTGCATGCTCAGATATGGTCTTGGAGTACACTAAGATATCGTCTATGAAAACAACTACAAACTGATCCAAAAACGGTTGGAAAACTCTATTCATCAAATCCATAAAAGCTAAGGGTGCATTGGTAATTCCAAAAGGCATTACTAAGAATTCATAATGTCCATAGCGTGTTCTAAAGGCAGTCTTATGGATATCAGCTGGTTTAATCTTCAATTGGTGGTAACTAGATCTCAAGTCGATCTTAGAAAAGACTATTTAACCTTTCAACTGGTCAAACAGATCCTCAATCCTAGGAAGGGGATATTTATTCTTAATGGTCAGCTTATTCAGCTCTCGATAATCTATACACAACCTCAAACTCCCATCCTTCTTCTTAACAAACAAAACAGTGGCTCCCCACGGTGACGTGCTCGGTCTAATGAAGCACTTATCCAACAGATATTTTATCTGTTCCTTTAATTCTCTCATCTCAGATGAGCAAGGCGATAGGGTGGTCTGGATACAGGTGCTGCTCCTGGCACTAAATCAATAGTGAATTCCAGCTCTCGGTCTGGCGGTAGTCCCTGTATGTCATCTGGGAAAACTTCGGGAAACTCCTTCACTACCTCCACGTATGGAAGTTGGGGTTTACTAATCTTAGGTAAGGACGATAGGCTTGACAAAAATCCTATTCCACCTTTCCTTAAAAAGATTTGAGCCTTAAGAGCTGATATAATGCGTGGAATCCTCCAAATCTGGTTGGCTTCAAACACGAACGGGTCTCCTCTGGGTGGGTTGACCACTATTGTTCTGAACTTAAAGTCAATTAATACCACATACTTGGTTAACCAGTCCATTCCCAAAATCATATCGAACTCAGGCATAGGTAGCACAATCAAATCTGCGGTAATCAAACGCCCTTGGAGCCTAAGTTCTAAATCTCGAAACAGATCATGGGACACTAACTCTTCTCTTGAGGGTACCGTTACGCAAAAGCCTATAGTTACTTGGTCAGGTATTATGGGTAACTTCTTAGCAAACTTGGCTGCTATAAAAGAATGGGTAGCACCTGAATCTATCAATGCTATGGAGGGCATACCAGCAATCAAGATCTTACCCGTAACCATCGTCGAATCTGGGTTGTCTTGCTCAGCTGTCATCACAAAAGCTCTACTGGTCACCAACTACTTTGACTTTGGGCAGTTCTTAATAACATGCCCTGGCAACCCACATCTGTAGCAGACGTTCTGACCAAGTCTGCATAGACCAGGGTGATTCTACTGGCACTTGGGACACACTGGACTGTTGTTGGTAGCAGGAACTGCACTAATGGGTTGGATTGGTAGGGGTTTTTGCTCTTGGGGTCTCTGCTGTTTCTTGAATGGCCTCTGATTTTTCTGCTCGAAGGCATGCCTCTTCTGGTGCCTCTCTTCTTCCACATCTTTCCAATCCCTCTCAATACGCAGGGCTCTATCCACTGCTTCTCTGTAAGTCTTAGGCACAGATAGCCTAACATTCATCTTGAACATAGGCTTTAACCCTTCCACAAAGTGGCCCAGCTTCTCTTCTGGATCATTACCAATAAGAGGCACAAAATAACACCACCTTTCAAATATCCGTACATACTCATGTATGGTCATACTTCCTTGTTTTAAAGTTAGAAACTCTCTCTTCAACTCAGACCTCTTGTCTACTGTGAAGTATTGCTCAAAGAATACCCGCTTGAAATCTCCCCAAGTCAGATTTGCCAAATCCACAGATAGCTTAGCTCCTTCCCACCAAATCATAGCGTCATCTCTCAACATGTAGATAGCGCACCAAGGCCTATCCAAGTCTGGCATTTGGAGATACTCAAATATAACCTCCATCGACTTGATCCAGCTCTCAGCAATCAGCGGATCTGTTGTACCACTAAACTCCTTCGATTTCTGTCTTCGAAACTTCTCCTGGGGGTCATTGTGGCTTGGTCCTCTACTACTATAAGATTGGTCATTGCCTCTGCTGGTTTTTTCTACCAACAGCCTTAGGAGTTGGGCAATACTAGCATTACTATCTGGGCTGGGTTCTTCTAAGGAGGTGTTTCTTCTACCTCTTCCTCGACCAGACATCTTAATCTATAGCACGTAATCCACCACGAATGAACATCAGAACATGCTAAATTTAAAAGACAAATGCTCTGAAACATAAAATAAAACTGACATCTCTGGAGAAACGATCGACGAAATCTGTCCCAACCGAAAGTGTGTGTGTTCATCTCAGGACCATGCTCTGTTACCAAGTTGTGACGCCCACGCCCTGGGGATCAATAGATTTGAGATGAATCGAAATAACAAAAGGAAAAGAAGGGCTGAATGATAATTATTGTAAGCTGTATTTATTACAACATAAAAAAAATCGAAATACAAATACAATTGGCGCTAGATAATAAATAACTGAAATAGATCTGGATAACAGATTTGATATAAAGTGCAAAGTGCGATATTACAACTACTGGAATTCTATATGAACTTTCTATTTTTGTAATGGATCTTAATACAGATTTGACAAAAGATAAAAAACAACAATACTAGTAACAATGGAAACGTAAACGCCGGCCTTGGATAAACACAACACCACAGCTGGATCAGCTCCCGCCGCCCGTCTGCCCCAGATCTGTCTCACCTGCACCATAAAACCTAGTGAGCCTAGGGGCTCAGCAAGTAAAATCTGAGAGTAACAAAATCACGTAATGCAGGCAGACACATCGTATCATAAAATAACATGGTTTAAAGGAAGGCATTTAAACATAAATTCTTTCGTAAAAACATCAGATTTGGGAAAAAGACCCAGATCTCATCTATATTTTTCGTTACTTATGGCTTAGAAGCTCTCCTTAGGTCCGTAGGCGCTTGATCAAGCTACTTCTGAATTCAGTTACTATATGGCATGAAGCCCAATATGAAGGGGCAACCGACACTCTCGACAGCTGCTCAACATTCCGTATTGACCGTCTGTTATCTACGCCATAAATCATTTAAAACTAAATATTTCTTCCTTTAAACAAACATTTGATCTAAGTCAGATCAACATTTATCGGGATTCACTTCTTTAAAATCTAATTTCTCTTTAAAAATTCACTGAGCAACAGATTTGACTACTGAGAACTTATTACTGGGGTGAAAACAGATTTGGTTAACAAAAATAGTACTCGGGTACAAATCAGATCTTAGTAATGGAAACAGATTGGACTATAAGAGTGGTTTCGCTAACGTTAAAACAGATGTGGTCAAGGAACAACATCGTTAGCGTTAAGCAGACACTAGGGTGTCACTAGCATCGAAGCAGATTTGGCTATCGAAAATTGTAGTGCTAGCGTGAAACAGATTTAACTGGGGTCGGTATCGCTAGCGGGAAAATAGATTTGACTGTATAATACTATCGCTAGCGTAGAAAAACAGATTTGGCTATTGAACTAGTGCTGTAGCGTCCCGAACGACATCCAATGATACCAGTTCCGCCTATCAAACCAGAACAAAGTCCCGATTCAACCAGCATTGCCGATTAATTGGAGTCAAGTCCAGACACCGTCATTCACCAGAAATAAGAAGTTCATAATCGTACAATGAACTAGAATCTGTACTGCTCAATGTTTTAAAAACAACATCAATATCTGCATGAAAACATACTGAAGAGTTTTAAAACAGAAACCAATACTGTGAACCCGAATCTTCCATTTTCATAACCAAGCATGAACATAAACATACTATATCTTGGACATAAACAGGCAAGCAAACACCGAACTGAGGAAAAACAATATATGCTTTAATGGTGTAGCAAAGAAGCAGCTTTTACTTGCCTTAGACAGGAAATACGAAGGCAGCAGGTTTCTGCAGATGGTCCCCTCAAGCACCAACGGTGAGATCCTTGAAGAATTTTGAGAGAATGAAAGAAAATTCTTTGCAGTAAAATGAGCTCTGTTTTACGAAATCAATAATTTAAGGGAGAGGGATTTGTAGCAGGTAAAAATACTTGAGTAGGAATGGGATATCCTACCAACTATTTGTCCTTTTTGAAAGATTTGTAAAAAGATCCCATTTACTGTTTTAATTTGTAAATATGCCAAAAGATTTATAAAGAAATAAGTTGCTCATTCGTTTTTAATTTATCTATGAAATCTGAAATCTGCTCGAGTTTGTGCTTCAAGCGAAATCTGCCTGGAAACCTTATGCGTCGCATCTCAAAATCTGAAATGAAGAAATCAGCTTTAAATGAATAAAAATGAACCAAAGCTGAAATCTGAATGATCGAAACATCAAAGTGGCCCTTAGAAATAAAAGGGTCAACATTTGTGGTCCTACGGATTTTGGAGCTCTACACAAACAAAAAAGCCAGCCCCATCAAACCCCAGTACGGAGAGCAACTGAAAAAAGCAGTTAAATAGCAATAGATAAAATGCGAATGCTATGCATGAGATAGAGGCTACAACCGAAGGCAGGGAGCAAAAGGATCTCAAACAACTGCACAAAAATTGATATCCAAATCAACTGGAAGTTAGTGGCCATGGTGTGTGAGTATATGGGAGCTACCCACTCGTCTCAGCAGACGGTACCAGATGCAGAACACAGCTCAACCTGCTGTTGCCCAACTCATGAGATGTGGGAGCTACTCACTCCGCTCATAGTGGCTAACAGATCCCAGCAGGGAGATGAGGGTGACGGGAGTTACCCGCTCAACCTCTAAACAAGCATCCTGATACACACAGATCAATACAACAAGGCAAGGCTAGCAAGATCTGAGTTCAACATGAGCAATGCGTGTATTCAATGTAACAGCTTGCAAGAAACAACACATCAGAGTCAAGCAATAACAGCACAGAGGCATACACAGCGGCACACATAATATCCATGCCAAATTCAATGCTGTAAAACAAGCTCACATCCGTACCTCAGTTCTGAGCTACAATTACCACAAAAGCAGTCCCGAGCAACCAGATCTGAAACCTGCTAAGTCAAATACAAACAATAACTCAGGGACGCAAAGCTCAGAGCTACGAACTGGGAACTACAAGCTCCACCAGCTCTGTCCTACTCCTCTAGCTCAACCAATAGCTTTAAACGAAGCACAAAGTAGGAAATAACACTTACCCAACGAGCTACCTACGCAGAGGAGAAAATCTACGCTTATACTAACAGACTACACAGAGTAGCTTCCTTCGCGATTCTCTTCCAGCTAACCCAAAGCCTGCGAAAGAGGTATGAGAAGAATCGCCTTAACAAGAGTAGTCCAGCGTTACCACTCTTGCGTCTGTCGGAGCTGTCTACCGCCGGCAATCGAAGGAAAATAAGCTACGGTGAACAGTAGCTAGGTGTCGCGACAGGGTAAGGTTACGAGAATATTTCTAAGTGTTGGGAAAAAATATCACGAGACCAGTCAAAGTCCTCTATAATTATAACTTAAGTTCCCCAAATATGATGAACATTATCCACCGACAAAAACTGCTCAAAGATGTTCCCAACTCAGATCTGAGTAACACTCCAGATCTGGACCATAAGCTAAACAGATATGGACCTTATCCAAACGACGTCTCATAAAGGACCGGTCGCTCGCTAGGACACGTCATCCCGCTAACCACATCTGAATCGCTAAAAGGCGTCGCATCGCCACTCAGGTCTGAAAGACCAGATCTCACACAAGCGTTGACCAGTCAAAGATGAAATCCCTGGACCGCTCCGATCTACCCCAAACCACGAACCGAGACTACGAACCGGACCTATCCACGTAGCAATACAACACAAAGTTCCACATCTGGTTTCCTCCAAAATGATGTCCCTTCGCTACCCGCTAACAAAATTTACTATCGTACCCAGAATAACGCGCGTCTACCAGATTTCAATACCAAATCTGAATACAACCATCCAGCGCTGACTAATACCAAAATCTGATCATTTCCCATGGAAATTCTCCAACATTCCAGAGCAGTTTCCGAAGCGAATACTGACCCGATTACTTCACCAAGCAAGCCAGCTCAAAGCTGGCTCATCCCAGATCTGTTCAAGCCAAATCTGGTCTATGATAAAACCGATTAATTAACTCAATTAATCCAATAAACTTTCGGGTCTCACATTCCTCCCCCACTGAAAATAAGATTTCGTCCTCGAAATCAAATAACAACTCCAGATCTGAATCGGAACTCACAGAAAATCCAAAACTGGATAACCACGCTATACACAAAACAACCAGTAACCTCTAACACGCAATAAGAAGCCACTAACCAAGAGTTCAAGATAACTGGAACAAACAACACAATCAAAGCTAGATACTGGAACAAATGCAACATCTACTCAAACAGATGAGGCCACTCACGTTGCATTTTCTCTTCCAACTCCCACATAGCTTCTTCTCTACCATGTTTGCTCCACTGGACCATCACCAAAGGAATGGTCTTGTTCATCAGCTGTTTCTCTTTTCTATCCAAGATCTGCAAGGGATATTCAACATAACTCAAAGTCCGATCCAGCTCCACATCGTCAGTTCGCAAAACATGAGAAGGATCTGGCTCATACTTTCTCAACACAGACACATGAAAAACATCATGTAAGGAGGACAGATCTGGCGGCAACGACAGCCGATAAGCCAAAGGTCCGATCTTCTCAACAATCTCATACGGTCCAACATAACGAGGAGCTAATTTTTCCTTGAGACCAAATCTCATAACACTGAGAAAAGGAGAAACTTTCAGGAAAACTAGATCACCACCTGAAATTCTAAAGGTCTATGCGTCTTGTTCGCATAACTGGCTTGGCGATCTTGTGCAGCTTTCATTCGCTGGCGAATCAGATCCACTTGATCTCTCATCTGCTGCACAATTTCTGGAGAAGACAGCTGCTTCTCCCCCACTTCTTCCCAACATATAGGCGATCTGCACTTTCTGCCATACAAAACTTCAAATGGTTCCATACCAATCGTGACCTGGTAGCTGTTATTGTAAGAAAATTCCACCAAAGACAACGAATCTTGCCAGCTACCACTAAAATCATCTCTCATCTGCTGCACAATTTCTGGAGAAGACAGCTGCTTCTCCCCCACTTCTTCCCAACATATAGGCGATCTGCACTTTCTGCCATACAAAACTTCAAATGGTTCCATACCAATCGTGACCTGGTAGCTGTTGTTGTAAGAAAATTCCACCAAAGACAACGAATCTTGCCAGCTACCACTAAAATCCATCACAACAGCTCTCAACATACCCTCTAAACTCTGGATAGTTCTCTCAGATTGACCATCTGTTTGGGGATGATACGTTGTGCTCATAGCCACTCTGGTGCCCAAAGCTGTTTGCAAACTCTTCCAAAACCTGGAAGCAAACCTTGGATCACAATCTGAAACGATGGAAACAGGCACACCATGCAACCGCACCACAAAATCTATGTACAGCTCGCCATTTTCTTCAAAGAATAAGTCATACTGTAGGGAATGAAGTGATCAGACTGCGACAATCTATCAATAACAACCCACACAGCATCACATCCTCGACTGGAACGAGGCAAATGTGTAACAAAATCCATTGCTATGTGCTCCCAATTCCATTGGGGAATCTCCAAACTTTGCAATAAACCACCAGGTCTCATACTTTTGGCCTTAACTTGTTGGCAGTTCAGACAACGGGCTACAAAATCAGCAACATCACTCTTCAAACCTATCCACCAGTAATGCTGCTTCAAGTCATGGTACATCTTCCTTGTACCAGGATGAACACTGTGCTTACTAAATTGTGCTTCTCTCAAGATTTCTTCCATCAAGTCAATCAGATTTGGCACTATCAACCTGCCACGAAACCTCAAACAACCATCAGAAGAGAGAGTGTAATCCTCCAACTGTCCACCTCTAACCTTCAGCTTCAACTCATGGATAGATGGATCAGTTCTCTGAGCTGCTCTAATGCTCGCAACAATCTGTGGCTCAACTTGGAAAGAAGACACCACAACAAAATTCTCACCTGGGTAAACTTGCCAACCAGTAGTGCTTATATGCTCATGGACCTTCGAAATCTGCAACGAAGCCAGCATCGCCACTTGAGCCTTCCCGCTCAACGCATCAGCAACTACATTCACTTTCCCAGGCTGATATTGGATCTCACAATCAAAATCCTTAAGCAGCTCCATCCATCTACGATGTCTCATGTTCAATCTGACTGAGAAAAGAGATACTGAAGACTCTTGTGGTCTGAATACACCACAAACTGCTCGCCATACAGATAGTGGCGCCAAATCTTCAAGGCAAAGACCACTGCTGTCAACTCCAAATCATGAACTGGGTATCTCTCATGCGGTTTCAACTGACGAGAGGCATACGCAATGACTCGACAATTCTGCATCAACACACAACCCAATCCATTGAGCGAAGCATCCGAAAAAACCAAAAAACCACCTGAACCAGACGACAACGCTAACACAAGCGCAGAAGTTAGCTTCTCCTTGAGCAACAAAAAACTGTTCTCACACTGCTCAGTCCATACAAAACTCTTGTCTTTTTGAGTCAACTGCATCATAGGCTTAGCTATTCTAGAGAATCCCTCTATAAAGCATCGATAATAGCCAGCCAAACCCAAGAAACTACGAATCTCAGAAACATTCTTGGGACGCTCCCAGTTCACAACAGCTTCAACTTTACTGGGATCCACAGAAATACCTGCAGCTGAAACAACATGACCCAGAAATACAACTTGGTCCAACCAAAACTCGCACTTGGAAAACTTAGCATACAGCTGCGAGTCTCGAAGTGTCTGGAGAACCAACCTCAAATGCTCTTTGTGCTGCATCGTAGTCTTAGAGTACACCAGGATATCATTGATAAACACAATCACAAACTGATCGATGAACTCTCGAAAGACTCGGTTCATCAGGTCCATGAAAACTGCGGGGGAATTCGTCAAACCAAAAGGCATCACCAAAAACTCATAATGCCCGTACCTCGTACGAAATGCAGTTTTCGCAACATCTTGCTCTCGAATGCGCAACTGATGGTACCCCAAACGCAGATCAATCTTAGAAAACACAGCTGAACCCTGGAGCTGATCAAACAAGTCATCGATCCTCGGCAAAGGGTACTTATTCTTCATTGTTGCCTTATTTAACTGCCTAAAGTCGATGCACATCCTCATCGACCCGTCCTTCTTCTTCACAAACAAGATAGGCGCTCCCCACGGTGACATACTCGGCCAAATGAAGCCTTTCTCCAACAAGTCACTAAGCTGCACCTTAAGCTCCCTCAACTCAGCAGGTGTTAAACGATACGGGGCTCTCGAGATAAGAGCTGTACCAGGTACCAACTCAATGCTAAAGTCTACCTCCCTCTTCGGAGGAAAACTAGGAATCTCCTTCGGAAACACATCAGGGAAATTGCAAACAACGGGAACGTCGCTAATCTTCACACACGACGAAGAAGACGCATCCAAAGCATAGATCATAAATCCAGCATTCTCCAACGACAACAGACTAAACATCTCCATCGCAGAGACTATAGGAATCCTCGACTGGGAATCGTGGCCGTAGAAATTCCATTTCTTGCCATCCGGGGGCCTAAAACGCACACTCCTTGGAAACAATCTGTAGGACCAAGCGCTTGCCGCTTTAGCAAAAGCTATAGCTTTTGGCCTAGTGGTAAGCGCTTGATCCTAACAATTGGTATCAGAGCAAGGTCAGGGGTTCGAGTCTCCCAAGAAGCATTTTCTATACTTCTTGGGGGGGGGGGATTGTTGAGTTAAGCGTGCAAGGGTGAGAGCAGTACTGGGATGGGTGACCTCCTGGGAAGTTCTCGTACGTCAA
>KQ994499.1:103856-120172 GCA_001598015.1 Dorcoceras hygrometricum
CTTTATGTTGATGACATTCTACTCATTGGAAATGATGTAGGAATGCTGCAGTCAACTAAAGTATGGTTGTCTAGTAGATTTTCGATGAAGGACATGGGTGAAGCATCCTATATTCTTGGAATACAGATCTATCGGGATAGATCTAAACGGATGCTCGGACTCACCCAAGCTACCTACATCGATACCATACTTAAGAGGTTCTCTATGGTAGAGTCCAAGAGAGGACACCTACCTATGTGCCACGGGTCACTACATCTAAGTCTATGTGTCCGAAGACTGATGAGGAGATAGAGAGTATGACACGTGTGCCATATGCCTCGGCAATAGATAGTATTATGTATGGCATGATCTCCACTAGACCGGATGTCGCATATGCTCTGAGCGTCACGAGCCACTACCAGGCCAACCCCGGCCAATTGCATTGGAAGGCTGTGAAGGATATTCTTAAGTACTACGAAGGACTAAGAATATGTTCATGGTCTATGGGGGTGGTGAACTGAAACTGGAAGGCTACACTGATTCTAGCTTCCAGTGTGATATGGATGATTCGAAATCAACCTCTGGATTTGTATTCATGCTCAATGGTGGTGCTGTCTCTTGGAAGAGTTCCAAGCAAGACACCATCGCGGATTCAACCACTGAGGCTGAGTACATCGCAGCATCAGCTACTGCTAAGGAGGCGGTTTGGATAAGGAATTTCGTCCAAGAGTTGGGCGTCATTCCTGATGGAGTTGGTCCAGTCCCGGTGTACTGCGACAACACGGGTGCCGTTGCGCAAGCAAAGGAGCCTAGGTCTCACCAAAGATCCAAACATATACTGAAGAAATACAACATAATCCGGGATATTGTGGCTAGAGGTGACATAGCAGTTGAGAGAGTCGCCTCTGCGGACAACGTTGCTGATCCACTTACGAAGCCCTTGCCTGGACCGTTGTTTGAAAAACGTCGCGAAACAATGGGACTGCGTCTGATGAGTAGTTGGCTTTAGGGCAATTGGGAGATTGTTAGAGTAGATGCCCAACTAGCCAACTTGTGGCGTGTGGGTTTATAGACACTTGTATGAAACAATCTTTATATATGATATTCTCATTTATTTATATGGCACTCTTTACTTTCATTGTGTTGTATAATGATTAACAATTGCGTTGAGTAAAGACCTAGAATGCACTAAAGTGTATGTTAGATGTGATAGTGGGTATGACGAATCTATCGAACTGCCCTCGTTCGGACTTTCCAAGTGGTTACCATTTGTCGAGTGGATAAGTCCGAGGTCTTGGTTGTAACTATTAGTCCTCACGACTCGAAACGTCATTGAGACTCTACATGATAGGCGTCTCACTTTGACCCGTTTTCCGACTCACTTGGGGTCATCAGGCGGCGGGATTGGGTGAGACCCCGATGCATGTAGGAGTCGATGCATCGTTGTCGAGGATTCACCGCTCGCAGACATGCGTGGATATCCTATGCTATATGAGGGGATAATAGTGTATAAATCTCTGGCCAGAGTAAGTGTTTTAGGTAAATGTGTTTACTTAGTTACACTCGTGATGTCACTATTCGATCTCCAAGATGTATGCATAGCTATCGGATCTATAGCGACTCTCGATTTACCAATGGTCGTTGATCTGATCGGGATATATGGATTGAAAGGACCATACTGTACGCTAACCACGACCAACTGGTTCTTGCAGGCACTATCAGTGATACCTAGGGGATCATGGGGCGATGTTGCTAGACGCTCTTACCATGATCCGATGGGCAAGTCCGGAATTGTGATTCCGGAGCCGCAATGGTTGTGGGCCCACGGCTAGCTGTATCCCTGAACCATTGAGGGTCACACATGTACTGGATTCGAGATTCCCGCACGGATACTGAGCTCAATGTGTTGAGCACTTGAGGAGAATTTTGGGGAGTGCGACTTCCTAAAAGTCAACAGGGGTCAAATCATGATTTCCGCTGTTGAGGGGCAAAACGGTCATTTTACACTGGGATTCTGAAAAATGGTTTTTCAGATCATAGTATTCAGTTTTGGAAACTGAGTCGATCGGTCCGATCTGATCGGCGATCGGACTTACGATGAAGTCACGGTGATGGGGATGAACCGAATGTTCATCCGTTGGACCCGGGCCCGTTGGGCCGGTCCAAGTCCATCATCAAGTCTACTTAAGGTAGACTTAGACTTAATCACTCATAACTTGATACAAACCCTAACCCTAAGAGCTCTAGTAGCCGCCGCCCCTCCTCTGTTCAAAAGCCGCCTTGCGCCGCCTCTCTCGCCGAAATTTGTTCCGGCCAACTTGACGAGGAGAATCCGTCCGCGCTGATCTCGTCAGGCCTTCTAGTGCAGGCTGACGAAGGAGTATCGCTTCCGGTCGTGGACCTGATTGACGTAATCTACCGCCGCCTACCGTGAAGTGCCGGTTTCCTCGCGAAACTGGTCGGAGCCAGGCACGAGTTGCCAGCAAGGTAATCAACGATAAACACCCTATGAATGGTCATAGCATGATCTGTTTTGAATTGTATTGATCGTCTCCCGGCCCAATTTTTGTTCTTCCGCTGCCTCGCCGGGAGGCGCGATCCGGATACGCCACGGTTCCCAACAATTTTCAGACCTGATATCCCTAATCTTCCTCCCAGAGAGAGAAATTGACATATACTGTTCCTCAAACCCTTACTGTTCGCAGAACTTGATTCTTCCGATTTGCCGTCGATTTACGTCGTCGTTTGGAGCAAGGCTTGTGGTGCTGAGTTCGCATCTTCAAGACCGTTCGATTGGTACCACCTTTGGAGTCTTGATTTGACGTGTTGTGGGAGTGCAAAGTAGTTGCAATGTTCGACATGTTCGCGATTTCCGGCTGATAGTTCTCCCTTTCCATTAGAGCTCTTGAGTAACTGATTGCTTCTCGTTCTAAGCTTAGTTAGAGCTGTTTGATTCTACGTTGTGTAGTCATGACTGATCTGGGTTTCTTGATCGTAGGCAGTAGGCTTAAAGAGCTTATATATGAGCTGATTTGCTAGATGCCTTGACAGATTTGAGCTTTTAAGCAGCTTCTGTTGAATTTTTCCGTGAGCTGGAATGGCAGTAGGCGTGCGCGAGTTGTTGGTGCTGTGTTCTCGTGAGATCTGTCTAGGTAGAAGCTGTGTAGAGGGTGAGGTACGAGTGAGCTGATACTAGCAGCTTTAATATCAGTATTGAGAATATTTCTATTCGTGTGTCAATTGCTGTGATTATGTGCTAAATGAGTCTGTATGACTTGCTGATTTACGATGATTATCATGTGCTCTTTATGGCGTATGTGTACGAGATTATATGTACGTGTGAGCATGATTTTGCTTGGCATTCACGCATAGAATATTTAGCCTGTTTCCTTGTGAACCGATTCATTTATGCGTTGTGATCGGCCGGCTGAGTTTTCGTGCCTGAAAGGTCCAACGTTAGCACTGATTGGTGATTTGGCCGATTGAGTCGTCGCGCTTGAGAATCCAGTGCTGTCGCTGAGTCATGATAGCCAGCTGAGTTGCTGAGATCTGGATTCTGATGATTGATTGAGAATTGCACAGCCGAGTCATTTTGCCTTGCTTACCGATGATTCTTGGTAGCCCTCATGCATTGCACGTTTGAAATATTGCATGTCTGATATGACTGATGCTTTATTGATGCTCTTCGTACTGAGGTTTGACCTCGTTTTATTTTACCCTTTTGGGATGCTCTGGTCGGTGTTGGCCTTCGCAGGATCTTCAGGTAATTCCAGCTGGTTAGAGTGGAGTGTCGGCTGGTAGATCCCCATTTTGAGTCCCAGTTATATACTTTATGTATTGATATATTGAGCCAGGGGATGCCCTGTGCATTTTTTTTGTATTGGGGATCTGTATTTGTTGTATTACCTGTTGTTTTTGTTGTTGTATGAATTTTTGAGTTAAAAACCATATTTTGACTATAAATGTATTTTAAATGATAGTATCTGTTCAGGCCCAAACGAAAATTTTTAGCCCATATTTTATGCTTCCGTGTAATTTTGATTAATTGATTATTTAATCTATGCTTTAGCGCAACGGGCCTGACAAACCCCCTCCTCTTTAAATTTCCATGCTTACTTTTTACGATTCTATTAAGTGGTATCATAGCGAAAAATCTCATTATTTGTACAAATTTCAAAATATTCATATATTTCATTGGAATCTTTCCATAAAATCCCTATGTTCTCTAAAAACGATTATGATGATTAGAAAATTCGAGTCCAGGCATATCTAGCAGCTCAGGATGAAGAAATTTGGTTTAACAGATGAACCGATGAAGATCGTGAAAGCAAATATTGATATTGCAATATCAGATGGGGCTCCTCATATGGTTGACAAGATAGATATGATCTGACACCAGATGATAGTTGGAAGAAGAATTTGACAATGTTCCAAAGGATATTCTGTACGAGATGCTGGATAAGAATATATTCAGGAAGATCAAGATGTTACAACCACTAAAGATATTTGGGAAAGTTGATGCAACTGTGGGAGAGAAATGAGCAAACCAAGAAATAAGCTGGCAATTGCAACACAAAAATTTAACACTATGCACATTAAGCTCGGAGAGACCATGGCAGAAGTTGATGAGTGTTAGGATCGAAAACAGGGGGTGAATATGAGCTCTCACACAACTCACGTAGGCTCTCACACAGTCTAAGACACCGCACCCTCAAGTTGCGTATATTTTAAAAATTTTAAGTTGAAAAACCAGCACGCACTAGAAACCAGATCGCATGGGATTAACCAGAAGCTCTGCGAGCTGGTTATACATGCGAGCGATCTGGTTAGTTAAATATTGAGCTGCAATAGATCAGTGTTCTTGAAGTTTAAGTGCACCACGATACAGATTGAGTACTGAAATAAAATCATGCGGAAAAAACTCAAACTGAACTCTTATAATCGAAAGCTTATTAACAGTTTTAATAATAGTTGTAAAATATGCAATGCGTATGAATGCAGTAAGCTATAAAGAAAGAATACGCTACAATTTGTTTATGAATGTTCGGAGCTGAATCTCCTACGTCTCCCCTTCTTCCGCAACGGGAAGGATCCACTAGAAGACTTTGATTACAGCGGCCCCCGTTGCAACCCGATCCGACAACCCTCGAGCTGCAAGAACTCCTAGCCACCTATGCACACCAGCCCGCAAGCTGTGTGTCTGACATCACTTCTTTTACACCTCAGTGAGAAAGGCTACACACACTTCTTTAACGTCTCAGTGCGAAAGACTACATAGACTTGTTTAACGTCTCTGTCCAAAGACTACAATGGAAGTCGTTTTTGTTTTGATTCACTCAATATCTGTTTCGCTCAACTCTTAAATATATGAGTGAATCGTGTGTGCGATTACAGTGTACGCTCAATCTCTCGAAGATAAACTCTCACACACTGGGAAACGCTCCTGTCTGAGCTGTTTCTTCATTGTCTTCCAAGGTTTGTGCTTTCTTCTGTTTTTACATTCTGGATTTGCACAACACTCTTTTGACTTCGCTCATCCGCGCACTCTGTTCTCTTCTTGTGCTCTGCTCTATGTATAGCCTGACGCGGAGATTTGTCTGTTGGACACAAAGTTGTTGTCGTTGAATAGTCATCTGGCACTGTTGTACTTTGCGTCCTTTTTCTTTAAATGCGTTGCAGGATTTTATTCACTTTAAGCACATGAGCAATGTACTTGAGAAGACTACACAAGAAAATCGATTTGAATACTGAAAATAAATCATCGTATAGTCTTGTATTCAAATCGCTTTGCTCGTAGTTTTGATAGCATCTATTATGCTATCCCGGCTGGTTTGACCTTAACCAACTTGCCAGTTTATCTCCGTTTTGGTTTATCAACTGAGCTGGTCTTTACTTCGAGCCGATTGCTTCTTCATCTTTACTGCTCTTTTTAGAAACTGCTCTTGAGCTTATTTCTAATTTGCTTTTGTCATCTACTATTGTACTCAGCTACTCTTGTTCTGTTCTTCAAAGTGGCTTGTTCATTACACTAATCTCTTCATCTTCCCCATCATCCAGCTCTCTCATAAGCATATAGCTTGACCAGATCTTCCCGATCCGGTTTTCTATTCTCCGAGCTGGTCTTCTTCTGTTCCAGCTGGTTTGTCCTTAACCAGCTAGGCTCTATTCTTCTCGTCAAGAGACACTATGTTACTTGCTTGTTCTCTTGGTCCATTCAGACACCTAATCCAAACCATCAGCAAGCACACAGTTATCAATTAGTTGATTGAGTCAGTTCTTCGAGGATACTTTAAACCTTATCCTCGTAGAGCTGCAATACATCATCAGTGATTATACAATAATCAGTCCCGATTCCTATGATGAACTTATTATTGTTGCACTTAATGATATTACCTACAGTTGATCAATGCGCTTGTCTATTCATCGGTACTTGAACACTGCACTTTTACGCTGCACTTGATCTACGTTTGAAAAGTTCTGCTTTTCACTTACTCTCGCTGCTCTTGATCTCTGCTCTTATATTTCACCAAGCTGGAAAATCAGCTTGATGTTTTATGCAACCAGAATCTCTTCTACTTACCAGCTCGGGCATCCCCTCACTATTCCAGCATAGATATATTTAACCAGAATAGCTTAGGCTTCCCCTCGCTGTTCCAGTTTGAATATCTTCCTGTCTCTTCAATCAAGTGCACTACACATCGCACGTAAACTGTTAGTCAAATATAAGAAGGTTTTGTGTTAATCAAAATTCAGATTCTGATATGTAGAAACAGATCCAACAGTGAGCACTTCAACAGTGTAGTGATTGAGCCCATAGCCCTTGGGAGATATTATTACTATAGGGAGGTGGCTCTAAAGGTGATGAGAGATCTTCCCAAAGAGTGGGATGTCAATACCTGTCAATGCGAGAGTCAAAAAATCTGAACAAGCTAGAATTGCATGATCAGTTTGCTGATTTGAAGACTTTAAAGCTTATAAGTTCGAGCTAGAGGACAAATTGGAAGGGGATCCATTAACCTCTCAGCCGACCAATGCTATGAGAGGTGAAGCATCAGAAGACTGTTGAAGAACTCAACAACGATAATATGACCCTCTTAGTTAAGAAGTTTGAGAAATTAATGAAAAAAATCAAATCTCCCTCTATTTCAAATAAAGTGCATAAATTAGAATAGACTACTTCTAATCTATATTGCTTTAACTATGACAGGCCTGGTCATTATGCAGCAAATTGTACCAAACCGAAGAAGGATACAAAAGGTCATAAGATTGGAGGTGTGGCAAAAAAGACAAGAGGTCATTCAGAAAGATATGTGACCAAAAGGTACTTGTTCCTGAGCAAAATAAAGTGGGCTGATTCAGATTGAGAAGAGAGCACCTCGAGTACTTCTTCAAGCAAAAGCGAGAAAGACGAAGTACACTGTCTAATGGCAGATGACAGTGAAGGTGTATTTGACTACTCAAACACTAAACTTAGACATGATGACTTAATGTCAGCACTAAAGAAGATGTTCCATGAGTACACGAAGTTATCACAAACACGTGAGGATGTTCAAGCTGAAAACAAGAGTCAAGTATATAGATCAGATGAACCAAGTTTTTCACAGCTCGTGGAATCAGACCATCTCAAGACACAGTTGAGTAAGCTGATAATGGAAAATAAAAAGTTCTGAACTGAGTCTAAGGAGATTGTTACTGAGAACCAGAGATTAAATCATTTATTAAGATCCTGGACTAAGTATTCTGTTTCATTGGACAATCAGCATGAGACTCATGGTACAACTTGTTTTAGTTTAGTTGTGGATGAGAAAAATTCAGGTGAAACATGTACCCAGTCAGGTCTGGCTAAGAAAAAGGTTCAAATCAATGAATTTTGTCAAAGCCATCATGACACATGATATGCTTGAGTCTGTTAACATTTAGTGGGACTCAATTGAACCTTAAAGGGAAGCACTGAATAGGCTATGTTAAGTCAGAGGGTTCCAAGCCTCACTGCAAAAGAAAATAATGAATAAGATTGAAGAAAAATTCAATTCTAGTTCTCCTGATTTGAACCAACAATGGCGTAAATCTAAGAAGACGAACCAACGCCTAAACACAAGGGTTAATAAGAGAAACATTCGAAGTTATCATAATATAAAACAAAATCTCAACAGAACATGCACTGGTTGTGCCCGAACTTTTCTGAAAACTTCTAGAGTTATTCAAATGTGGGTCCTGAAAGAGCAAATTCAATCTGGACCCAAGTAGAACTGGAGATTAAAATTTATTTTAGGTCAACAATGTAGAGTTGAAAATGTGACAAATATCAAACAGAAAAGTGGACCTAAGATCACTTTTGGTGACGACTCAAAAGGTAACAATGTGGATAAGGGTAATATTTTCCATGATAATATTATCATTAAAGACAATGCGTTTAGTTGAAAAGATCTGCTAAAATCTGATTACCATAAGTCAACTATATGATAATGATTATGTAGTTAATTTTCACAAAAGCACTTGTTGGCTCAGCGACGGATCCGGATCCCGTTCCCGGGGGCGCAGCGGAAGTTTCAAAATTTGCCCCGGAAACGTTCAATACATAATAATCAAAGCAATAAAACATTCATAGGATGTTTTATAGAAGATAACTTGCTGGCGTCTAGGCTCCTGGCTCCGACCAGATTCACAGGGAAACTGGCACTTCAACGGTAGGCGGCAGTAGATCTCCTAATCCGGTCCACGACTGGATTCACGGCTCCTTTGTCAGTCTGCACTAGAAGAGCTGACAAATTTGTCACGAACGGAATCTCCTCATCGACGTGATCGGAACAAGTCCAATCACGTGAGCAACGGCGGCGGCGGCACACGGCGGCGGCGCGTGTGGTGGTGGGCGGCCGAGAGGGAGAGGAGGAGAGGAGGGGCGGCTACTCTTTAGGTCTATGGTTTAGAGTTGTTGTGTCTTACATCAACCCTAGGACAAGTTTAAGTAAACATGTGATGGGCTTGGACCGGCCCAATGGACCTGGGGCGGGCCCAGGTCCTTATGAACATTCGGTTCATTCCTATCACCGTGGCTTCATCATAACTTCGATCGATGATCAGATCGGACCGATCTACACAGTTTCCAAAACTGAGTATTATGATGCGAAAACAATTTTTTAGACCACCTAGTCCAAAATTGCAGTTTGGCCCTCCAAGTTTCAAGGATAGTCAAACTAGCCCAAACTTTAGGAAAATTGCAATTTGACCCCTGTTGACTTTTAGGAAATCGCACTCCCTAAATCCCTCCTCCTATGCTCAACACATTGAGCTCAGTTTCCGTGCGGGAATCGTGAAACCAGTACTTGTGTGACCCTCAATGGTTCAGGGATACAGCTAGTTGTGGGCTCACAACCATTGTGACTCCGAAATCATAATTTCGGACTTACCCATCGGATCATGGTAAAGCGCCTAGCAACATCGCCCCATGATCCCCTAGGTATCACTGATAGTGCCTGCAAGAACCAGTCGGTCATGGTTAGCATACAGTACGGTCCTTTCAACACATATATCCCGATCAGATCAACGACCATTGGTAAATCAAGAGTCGCTAGAGATCCAATAACTATGCATACATCTTGGAGATCAAATAGTGACATCGCGTGTGTTACTAGGTAAACCCATTTACCTAAAACACATCTAGTACTCTGGTCAGAGATTTATCACACTATTACCTCCTCAGATAGCATAGGATATCCACGCATAAAAGCGAGCGGTGAATCCTCGACAACGAAGCATCGACTCCTACATGCATCGGGACCTCACCCAACCCCGCCACCTGATGACCCCAACTGAGTCGATAAACGGGTAAAAGTGAGGCACCTATCATGTAGAGTGTCAATGACATTTTGAGTAATAAGGGCTAATCTGTACAACCAAGACCTCGGACTTAATCCACTCGACATAGTGACATCGCGTGTGTTACTAGGTAAACCCATTTACCTAAAACACATCTAGTACTCTGGTCAGAGATTTATCACACTATTACCTCCTCAGATAGCATAGGATATCCACGCATAAAAGCGAGCGGTGAATCCTCGACAACGAAGCATCGACTCCTACATGCATCGGGACCTCACCCAACCCCGCCACCTGATGACCCCAACTGAGTCGATAAACGGGTAAAAGTGAGGCACCTATCATGTAGAGTGTCAATGACATTTTGAGTAATAAGGGCTAATCTGTACAACCAAGACCTCGGACTTAATCCACTCGACAAATGGTAACCACTTGGAAATTCCGAACGAGGGTAGTTCGATAGATCACCAGGTCACTATCCATCTGCATGCTCAGAACATCACAATGTTCCCTAACAATGAAACGTGGTACTTCACATCGCAGATTCTAGTCTCAAACTCGGGCAGTCTTATCCTCATTTTGACGGTCCAATCGATTAGGAACGAGTTTAGAATACACAGTGACTATTAGATGTGTTTCATGATAGCCATCATATACACTATCACATCTAACATACACTATGGTTCATTCCAGGTCTTTATCCAACACAATTGTTAACATTATAAAATAATGACGATAAATAATGCCATAAAAGAATACGAATTTCATAAATAAAGATCGTTTTACATGGAGTCAACAAGAACCCACACGCCACAAGTTGGCTAGTTGGGCACCTACTCTAACAATCTCCCACTTGCCCTAAAGCCAACTACTCATCAGACGTAGTCCCATTGTTTTGTGAAGTTTTTCAAACAACGGTCCTGTCAAGGTATTCGTAAGTGGATCAGCAATGTTGTCTGCAGACGCGAATCTCTCGACTGCTATTTCACCTCTAGACACAATATCCCGGATTATGTGGTATTTCCTCAGTATGTGTTTGGATCTTTGGTGAGACCTAGGTTCCTTTGCTTGCGCAACGGCACCTGTGTTTTCACAGTACACCGGGACTGGACCAACTCCTTCAGGGATTACGCCCAACTCTTGGACGAAATTCCTTATCCAAACCGCCTCTTTAGCAGTAGCTGATGCTGCGATGTACTCAGCCTCAGTGGTTGAATCCTCCACGGTGTCTTGATTGGAACTTTTCGAAGAGACAGCACCACCATTGAGCATGAATACAAATCCAGAGGTTGACTTCGAATCATCCACATCACATTGAAAGCTAGAATCAGTGTAGCCCTCCAATTTCAGTTCACCACCCCCATAGACCATAAACATATTCTTAGTCCTTCGTAAGTACTTAAGAATATCTTTCACAGCCTTCCAATGCATTTGGCCGGGGTTGGCTTGGTAGCGGCTCGTGACACTCAGATCATATGCGACATCTGGTCTAGTTGAGATCTTACCATACATAATACTACCTATTGCCGAGGCATATGGCACACGTGTCATACTCTCTATCTCATCATCAGTCTTTGGACACATAGACTTAGATAGAGTGACCTTGTGGCACATAGGTAGGTGTCCTCTCTTGGACTCTTCCATAGAGAACCTCTTAAGTATGGTATCGATGTAGGTCACTTGGGTGAGTCCGAGCATCCTTTTCGATCTATCCCTATAGATCTATATTCCCAGAATATGGGATGCTTCACCCATGTCCTTCATCGAGAATCTACTAGACAACCATACTTTAGTTGACTGCAACATTCCTACATCATTCCCAATGAGTAGAATGTCATCAACATAAAGTACAAGGAATGTCACAGCATTTTTAACTACCTTCTGATACACACATGGCTCCTCGGGATTCTTGATGAAACCAAATTATTTAATTGTTTCATCAAATCTCAGGTTCCAACTTCTCGATGCTTTTTTGAGACCGTAGATCGATCTCTGAAGTTTGCATACTTTATGCTCACTTCCAACAGATGTGAAACCCTCAGGATGCGTCATATAGATCTCTGTCTTAATGTTTTCATTAAGGAACGCAGTTTTCACATCCATTTGCCATATCTCATAGTCGTACCATGCGGCTATGGCTAGTAGGATTCTAATTGACTTGAACATTGCGACTGGTGATAAGGTTTCATCATAGTCAACACCTTGTCTTTGAGTGTAACCTTCCGCGACCAGTCGCGCCTTGTAGGTCAGTACCTTACCATCAGGCCCAAGTTTTCTCTTGTATATCCATTTACACCCAATAGGAACTATTCCTTCGGGAGGATTAACAAGAGTCCAAACTTTGTTTGAATGCATTGAGTCAATCTCAGATTGCATTGCTTCAAGCCAAAAATTAGAATCAGCATCGGAAATTGCCTCCTTGAAGGTTCTTGGATCACATCCAATGGTTTGATCACTTTGATCATCTTTAAGGAGGAAACCATATCTAACATGAGCCCTAGGAACCCTTTCAGATCTCCTTGGTGTGTCCATATCAAGTATTGGCTCTTGAGGTGCGGGAGATTCACTTGGTACTTCGGATGGTTCTCGAACCTCTTCGAGTTCTACTATCTTGCCTTTTCTATCAAGTAGAAATTCCCTTTCCAGAAAGGTGACATTTCTAGAGAAAAACACTTTTGTTTCATTGGGATAGTAGAAGTGGTATCCAATAGAATTCTTAGGATACCCAATGAAGTAACATAAGATGGATCTATTATCCAGCTTATATCCCACTGTCTGCTTCACGTAAGCAGGACATCCCCAAATCCTCAAGTATGAGTACTTGGGTGGTTTGCCCATCCATATCTCATATGGAGTTTTATCTACTGCCTTGGTATGGACATTGTTCAACAAAATTACCGTTGTTTCGAGCGTATAGCCCAAAAAACGAGGTAGGAAGCTCAGTGAAACTCATCATAGATCGAACCATGTCCATCAAGGTTCGATTACGATGCTTCGCTACACCATTGAGTTGTGGTGTGTCCGGAGGGGTCCACTGAGAGAGAATCCCAATCTCTTTAAGATAGTCTTGAAATTCGGCACTCAAGTATTCTCCACCTCGATCGGATCGAAGTGTTTTAATACTTTTTCCCAATTGATTTTCTACTTCAGCCTTGAATTCTTTGAAATTTTCAAATGATTCAGACTTTTGCTTCATTAAGTACAAGTACCCATACCTAGAGTGATCATCGGTAAAGGTGATGAAGTATGTGTGAACGGACTTAGTACCGGCCACACACATCAGTGTGGATCAAATCCAATAGGCCTTGATCACGTTCAGGCTTGCCCGTGAAGGGCAATTTCATCATTTTTCCCTTCAGACAAGACTCACAAGTTGGTAGGGAGTTAATATCAGACATATCAAACATGTCACTCCTGATCAACTTGTTCATCCTTTTTAAGGAAACATGACCTAGCCTAGCGTGCCAAGGTTGTGCCGGGTTCAAACTATCGGTTTTCCTTTTTATTGTTGTTGTGTGTGTTTCCACATCGCGAGTTGGAACTTCTCTCAATTTTAAGGCGTATAGATCGTTTTCGCGTTCTCCAATTCCAATAAAACATTCATTCTTGTAAATATTGCAAATCGAATTGGCAAAATGACAAGAATATCCATCACTATCAAGCATAGAAACGGAAATGATGAACAAATAAAACGTTTCTCAACAACAACTTAAAATTCGAAGAAAGAAATAAATAAACATCTCCTATAGCTACGGTCGCAACCCTTGCTCCGTTTCCAAGCCTCAAGTGGGTCTCACCCTCTCTAAGACGCCGGATTCTTGTCATTACCTGCAAGTCATTGCAGATATGAGATCCACATCCGGTATCAAGTACCCAAGAAGTCGAGTTAAGAGACATATTTATTTCAATGTAGAACATACCTTTTGCAGTTCGCAACTGCTCGAGGTAATCCTTACAGTTCCTCCTCCAGTGCCCTGGCTTTTGGCAGTGGTGGCAAAATCCTCAGTTTTGTCCGGCTTTGAAGTCCTTGCCTTGGGCTTCTTGGCGGGCTTTCCCTCCTTCGCAGGGGCAGAACGCTTCTTACCCTTGCGTTTGGGCCCCTTCTTCGCATAGGAAGAAGAGCCCATAAGGAGGACAGGCTTGTCCTTCTTTATAGTCCCCTCGAACACTACAAGCATGTTTACCACCTCTTCAAGGGTGGCTTCCAGCTTGTTCATGTTAAAGTTGACCACAAAGGGGTCGAACGCAGCAGGGAGGGAGAGGAGAAGCAGATCCACAGACAGCTCATGTGAAAATGTGATATCAAGGCCCACTAGCTTCTCAACGAGTCCAATCATATGGACCCCATGCTCGCGGACCGAAGTTCCCTTACGCATGCGGCTCATCATGAGCTCCTTGACGATAGTAAACCTCTCAGTCCGAGAGTTCTCCCCATACAGCTCCTTGAGATGAAGGTGTATGTCAGCAGCATACACCGTCTTCTCAAAACGCCGCTGCATTTCGTTGGACATTGATGCTATCACATAGCACCGTGCCTTAAGTTCATCGTCCCACCATTTGTCCAGCTTTGCCGGCTCCTCAGTACTGGCATCGGCAGGGGCTTCCTTCGGAGGGGTCTTCTCTAGCGTGTAGAGAAGTTTCTCCGAAGCCAAGACAAATCTTGAGGTTTCGAAGCCAATCTTGGTAGTTCAAACCAGTGAACTTGTTGCTATCCAGTATAGCAGCAAGTGGATTTTTTATTGAAGACATGATAATAGCAGTTTATACTGAAAAGAAAAACAGACATGCATCACAGACTATTTATGAAAAACGCTAAGACATAAAACAATGTCATTTAGTTTTATGAATTACCCTCCCACTATTTTAACGATTTCACCATTCTCTAATGAAATCGAGAAAGCAAGTTTCCTTAGTGGGTACACAGAGTCCAATCAAGAAAGCATGGTCCCGAATAATATCAGCCAACCATGACCCTCAAAAGGTAGAGCCCAATTGCAACAGGTGCAACCTCCATGTATTTATCTCACGTCCAGTAAGGGCCCAATAATATGACGCCGATTACTATCACGTGTCAAGATGACCCATCAATGTTGAGTTGTGATGGACGGTCCCCTTAATGTCCCCAATTATATGAGCCAACATTAAAGGGAGTTCCAACCAACTCACAACAAGTGTCAATGACGTGTACAGCTTTTCGGCATACATAACCCCCTCAATAATATGAGTCGGGCCATGTATACGGGTAGCATCGACGTGCACCCATTGTTGATGGAAGGTAGAAAATTTTAAACAATATTTAAATTCCCTTAGCTTATCGAATAAACTTTTAATCTTGGTATAAATTTTAAATCAAATTTAAAATGAGGGATTTTAATTTGAAATTGGTCTCAATGATTTTAAACCAAATTTAAAATTACGGATTCAATAGACATATATCACATATATAATTGGGATGATCGATAAGCGAGAGCTATGCGATCCGTGGGTGCCAAGCACGGATCTAGGTCCAATCCTAGGTGATATGCAGTATGCAAATGCAATGGTAGCATCGACGTGCACCCATTGTTGATGGAAGGTAGAAAATTTTAAACAATATTTAAATTCCCTTAGCTTATCGAATAAACTTTTAATCTTGGTATAAATTTTAAATCAAATTTAAAATGAGGGATTTTAATTTGAAATTGGTCTCAATGATTTTAAACCAAATTTAAAATTACGGATTCAATAGACATATATCACATATATAATTGGGATGATCGATAAGCGAGAGCTATGCGATCCGTGGGTGCCAAGCACGGATCTAGGTCCAATCCTAGGTGATATGCAGTATGCAAATGCAATCCTATTACATAAGCTTCCAGTTTTACAAGTCTTCGGTCTTCAATATCTTTGATCACCATCTCCACAATCTTCAAAATTATCCTCCCACTAAATCTAATATTTACATTTAAATAACCATGACAAATAGGGATACAATTTAAAGGGGTAGGAACGGGTCATAAACCAAGCCCACTTTGAAATGAATAACAACAATATTACAACCAAAAAATGTAAAACCTAGCATACACCTAACACATTGGGCACGGCTCTCGATCATCCCAAACATTATTTATTTCAATTAACTAAATTAATCGACATAAATAAAATAATCAAATCAAATTTGATTTTATCCGAAAAAATCATATTTTAAATATAAAATCATATTTTATAAATAAAATCTTATTTTGTTATTTTAATTGCATCAATTTTGGGCTTAAAATAATTTTAGTTCCAATATCTCAAAATTTTCAAAAATCAATTTTGGTCCGACCAAAAGGCCCAATATCAAGTATTGGCCAAAAAACCCCTCGGGGCGCCCGGGACAGGCCCAGAAAAACCCTATAAATCAAAAACCGCCGCCGCATCTCCGCCCCGGAACCGCCGCACGGGCGGTGCGCGGCCGCCCACACGTGTGCAGCACGCTGTGCGCGCCCCTGTGCGCAACGCTTGCACACGGGCGGCGGCCACCTGCACGTACAGCT
>KQ994499.1:137549-150643 GCA_001598015.1 Dorcoceras hygrometricum
ACCCTGATTCTAGCTTCCAATGTGACGTGGATGATTCGAAGTCTACCTCTGTATTTGTATTCATGCTCAATGGTGGTGCTGTCTCTTGGAAGAGTTCCAAGCAAGACACCATCGCGGATTCAACCACTGAGGCTGAGTACATCGCAGCATCAGCTGCTGCTAAGGAGGCGGTTTGGATAAGGAATTTCGTCCAAGAGTTGGGCGTCATTCCTAATGGAGTTGGTCCAGTCCCGGTGTACTACGACAACACGGGTTCCGTTGCACAAGAAAAGGAGCCTAGGTCTCACCAAAGATCCAAACATATACTGAGGAAATACCACATAATCCGGGATATTGTGGCTAGAGGTGACATAGCAGTTGAGAGAGTCGCCTCTGCGGACAACATTGCTGATCCACTTACGAAGCCCTTGCCAGGACCGTTGTTTGAAAAACATCACGAAACAATGGGACTGAGTTGATGAGTAGTTGGCTTTAGGGCAAGTGGGAGATTGTTAGAGTAGATGCCCAACTAGCCAACTTGTGGCGTGTGGGTTTATAGACTCTTGTATGAAACGATCTTTATATATGATATTCGCATTTATTCATGGCGTTCTTTATTTTCATTATGTTATATAATGTTAACAATTGCGTTGGATAAAGACCTAATGCACCATAGTGTATGATTAGATGTGATAGTGGGTATGACGGCTATCATGAAACACATCTAATAGTCACTGTGTATTAGTGGGTATGACAATTGCGTTGTATTCTAAACTTGTTCCTAGTCGATTGGGCCGTCAAAATGAGGATAAGGCCGCCCGAGCTTGAGACTAGCATCTGCGATGCGAAGTACCATGTTTCATTGGTAGGGAACATTGTGATGTTCTGAGCATGCAGATAGATAGTGACCTGGTGATCTATCGAACTACCCTCGTTCGGACTTTCCAAGTGGTTACCATTTGTCGAGTGGAAAAGTCCGAAGTCTTGGTTGTACTGATTCGTCCTCACGACTCAAAACGTCATTGAGACTCTACATGATAGGCGTCTCACTTTGACCCATTTGCCGACTCACTTGGGGTCATTAGGCGGCGGGATTGGGTGAGATCCCGATGTATGTAGGAGTCGATGCTTCGTTGTCGAGGATTCACCGCTCGCTCTCATGCGTGGATATCCTATGCTATCTGAGGGGATAATAGTGTATAAATCTCTGGCCAGAGTACTAGAAGTGTTTTAGGTAAATGGGTTTACCTAGTTACACTCGCGATGTCACTATTCGATCTCCAAGATGTATGCATAGCTATCGGATCTTTAGCGACTCTCGATTTACCAATGGTCGTTGATCTGATCGGGATATATGTGTTGAAAGGACCGTACTGTACGCTAACCACGACCAACTGGTTCTTACAGGCACTATCAGTGATACCTAGGGGATCATGGGGCGTGTGTTGAAAGGACCGTACTGTACGCTAACCACGACCAACTGGTTCTTACAGGCACTATCAGTGATACCTAGGGGATCATGGGGCGATGTTGCTAGGCGCTTTACCATGATCCGTTGGGCAAGTCCGAAATCGTGATTTCGGAGCCGCAATGGTTGCGGGCCCACGGCTAGCTGTATCCCTGAACCATTGAGGGTCACACAAGTACTGGACTCATGATTCCCGCACGGAAACTGAGCTCAATGTGTTGAGCATAGGAAGAGGATTTTAGGGAGTGCGACTTCCTAAAAGTCAACAGGGGTCAAATTGCGATTTCCCGCTGTTGAGGGGCAAAACTGTCATTTTGGACTAGGTATCTGAAAAATTGTTTTTTGCATCATAATACTCAGTTTTGGAAACTAAGTCGATCGGTCCGATCTGATTGTCGATCGGAGTTATGATAAAACCGTGGTGAATTAAACGAACATAATGTTCATATGGACCTGGGTTTGACCCAAGTCCATTGGGCCGGTTCAAGCCCATGATTAACTTATAATTATAAGTTACATCTAGGGCTAAAGATACAATTGCACTACACCACAAAACCTAGCCTCCATCAAGCAAAAGTCGGCCGCCCCCCGTTCCATAAGCCTCACGGCCACGTGCCGCCGTCGGCTCCTCCACGCGCCGCCGCCTCTTGCCGGACTTGCTCCGGCTACCGCGACGAGGAGTTTCCGTGCGTGCTAAATCCATCAGCTTTCTAGTGCAGGCTGATTGGAGGAAAATTGAATCCGGTCGTGGACCTGATTGGAGAATCTACCGCCGCCTACAGTTTGAAGTGCCGGTTTCCTCGTGAAACTGGTCGGAGCCAGGCGCCTAGACGCCAGCAAGGTAACTGTATACTAACACCCTATGAATGTTTGTAGATTGATTTTAATGTATTGAACACTTTCCGGGCAATTTTTGTTTTTCCGCTGCGCCCCGGGAAGTGGGATCCGGATCCGCCACCGCTATTCCCAACATTTTGGATTGTGATAGACAGATTGTCGAAGTCTGCGCACTTCATTCCCTATAGCATGACTTATTCTTTGAAGAAGATGGCGAAGTTGTACGTAGATTTTGTGGTGCGGTTGCATGGTGTGCCAGTTTCTATTGTTTCAGATGGTGATCCGAGGTTTACTTACAGATTTTGGAAGAGTTTGCAAACAACTTTAGGTACCATATAGGCGATGAGTACAACGTATCATCCCCAGACAGATGGCCAATCTGAGAGGACTATCCAAATTTTAGGGGATATGTTGAGAGCTGTTGTGATGGATTTTAGTGGTAGCTGGCAAGATTCGTTGTCTTTGGTTGAGTTTTCCTACAACAACAACTATCTGGTCACGATTGGTATGGCGCCATTTGAAGCTTTGTATGGCAGAAAGTGTAGATCGCCGATATGTTGGGAAGAAGTTGGGGAGAAGCAGCTGTCTTCTCCAGAGTTTGTGCAGCAGATGAGAGATCAAGTGGATCAGATTCGCCAGAGAATGAAAGCTGCACAAGATCGCCAAGCTAGATATGCGAATAAGAGGCGTAGGCCTTTAGAATTTGAGGTGGGTGATCTAGTTTTCCTTAAGGTTTCTCATTTCCGCAGTGTGATGAGATTTGGTCTCAAGGGAAAGTTAGTTCCTCGTTATGTTGGTCCTTATGAGATAGCTGAGAGGATTGGTCCTTTGGCATATCGTTTGTTGTTGCCACCAGATTTGTCCTCCTTACATGATGTGTTTTATTTTTCGATGTTGAGGAAATATGAGCCAGATCCCTCCCATGTGTTGAGAACTAATGAGGTGGAGCTAGATAGAACTTTGAGTTATGTTGAATATCCCTTGCAAATATTGGATAGAAAAGAGAAACAGCTGAGGAATAAGACCATTCCTTTGGTGATGGTCCAGTGGAGCAAACATGGTAGAGAGGAAGCTACTTGGGAACTGGAAGAAAAGATGCAACGTGAGTGGCCGCATCTGTTTGAGTGAGTGTTGTATCAGATTCCAGTAGTTGGTTGTTCCTTGTTATTTCCTAGTAGATGTTTGCTTATGTTCGTTTTCCCAGTTATCTTGAACTCTTGATTTGGAGTTGATTGATTTCGAGGACGAAATCCTGTTTTAGTGGGAGAGATATGTGAGACCCGAAAGTTTAGAAGGATTAATTGAGTTAATTAATCGGGTTAACATAGACCAGATTTGAGCTTGAGAAGATCTGGGATGAATCAGCTTTGAGTTGATATGCTTGGATAAGCTATCGGGTTTTGTATAAGTCCTTGTAACAGATCTGTAGAGTTAGAGTTTTGTTGCGGGATCTGTTCAGATGTGGGGTTGGTCATCGCTGAGTGATCGTGTTCAGCAGTGGTGATGGAATCTGTGGCGCTGGTGTTCAGATGTGAGCTAGCTTGTTTTGTAGCGAGTAGCTAAACTACGTCGTTTGGACTAGTTGGAACGACAGCGTTTTGGTTTATCGGGCGAGACTCAGCTGTGAGCAGCGTTGGTGTTCAGATTCGATAGGGATATGAGTGTTAGGAAGTGACGCCGTTTTGGGTTTCAGATTTCTCTTGCGCTAGCGATTCAGATTTGAGTAGCGGGTGACGTGTCCAGTTGCGATAGTGGACTTGTGCGACGTCGTTGGAGTTAGTAGGGATCTGTTGTGGTGTAAGGCCATATCTGTTGAGAGATTCAGATCCGAGCGGGAATATCAGCTTTGTACCTTAAGTTGTCGGTGGGATCTGTTCAGCAAGCATGGACAGATTTGAGTATATAAGAGGACTTGGTCTTCGTTGCCTTGTATTGTTCCCCGACACTTAGAATATTTCCCGATAGCGAACTCTGTCGCGATACCCTAGCTACTGTTCACCGAACCTTATCTTCTCCAATTGCCGACGATAGACGGCTCCGATTGAAGTAAGAGTGGTAGCGCTGGACTCCTCTTGTTAGGACGCTTCGACTAGTACTGCTTTTGGACGCTTGCTTGAAGCTGGTGAGGTGTGCGAAGACATCTCCCTTCTCTAGTCTGTTAGCATAAGCGTCGGATTTAGTTTGCCGTTCAGGTAGCTCGTTGGGTAAGTGTCAAGATCCTACCTTGTACTTTGTTTAGAGCCTTCTGTTGTGTTAGAAGGGTATGACAGATTTGGTTGAGCTCGTAGCTCCCAATTCGTGGTTTTTGTGTTACTGTCCTTGAGTTAGTAATTGTGTTTGGCTTAGCAGGTGTGAGATCTGTGTTGCTCGGGACCTCGTTGTAGTAATTGTAGCACAGAAGACTTGAGGTACGGATGTGAGCTTGTTTTACAGCGTTGGATTGAGCATGGGCTTCGTTGTATAAGTTCTGTTTGGACATGTTATCTGTTGCATACACGCATTTATCTCTTGAGCTCAGATCTGTTGTATTCGTGCCTTGTATCTTTGCACTGTGCGTACCAGGATGCCTGTTTTGAGGACGAGCGGATAACTCCCGTATACCTCATCTCTCTGCTGGGATCTGTTAGCCACTATGAGCGGAGTGGGTAGCTCTCACATCTCATGAGTTAGGCAACAGCGGGTTGAGCTATGTTTTGCATCTGGTGCCGTGTGTTGGGACGAGTGGGTATCTCCCACATCCTCACACACCCCGTGGCCACTGTTATCCGTTGTTATCGGTCGTTGATCATCTTTGAGTTGCCTTCGAGATTCTGGCTCCCTGCCATTGGTTGTAGCCTTCTGTTGTACTCAGTTATTCATGCATAGCATTTGCATATTACTTGTTGCTTTCCGTTAGCTGTTTTATATTTCTCTCCGTACTGGGGTTTGACCCCATGTCCCTCTGGGGCTGGTTGTTGCCTGTGTATGTGTTTTCAGGTTATCATGGTTACTCTGCTGGTCGTGGAGTAGACCCAGCTGGAGGTGCCGCATGAGGTGGTTAGAGTGTCTCAGTTAGCGTACAGCATATATGTATAAGCACTGTTAGCCGGGGGATGCCCTGTGCTTTATTGTATTTCAGTTGCTTTCTGTAGTGCTTGTATATGTTGAATGTTGTACTGTTGTACTGAGTTATTTTAATTACTGGGATATTTTGATTATTACAGTATCTTAAATTATGTATCCTTCCGTCAGGCCAAAGCGAAAATTTTAGCCACTATTTTATTGCTTCCGCTATGTGTTTGCATGGTTAAACTCTGTAATTGAGCACGAGCCCTGACATTACCGGTATGTCCAAAATAGATTTTACAAAAGATAAAATTTGTTCTACTTATCAAATTGGAAAGCAAATACGATCTACTTTGAAGAACAAAATTGTAATTATTCTACCCGTACCTTAGAATTATTACATATGGACCTGTTCGGTCCTATACAATCATGAGCTTAGAGGGAATGAAGTACACATTAGTTATTATTGATGATTACTCTACATTTACCGAGGTAATTATTTTAAAACCAAAGATCAGAAAGCGGGCCAAATAACAAAAATTTTAAAACATATTCAAAATGAGAAATCTTTTTTGTTAATCGGATTATGAGTGATCGAGGAACAAAGTTTTTAACTTAAAAATTATCCTTCTATTTCAAGGAATCAAGCATGAGTTATCTGTGGCCAGGCCACTTGAGCGTTGAAATCTTGCTTTTAAAAAAGGCTGCAAAAAATATGCTTGCTGATTCTGAGATTCCCAGAATGTTTGCAGATGTTATGTACTTTGCATGCTATGCTTAGAACAGATCGATGAATAATGAAAATCTTGGTAAAACTCCATATATGATATATGAATGACAAATAACCTAATATTTCATTATTTGTTGTTTTTGGTTGTCATTGTTACATTCATATAATAATAAAAAGAATTTATCTTCTTTTTATGCATGTGCTGACATTTGCATCTTTTTAGGTTATTAGCTGTCAATAGAGTTTATCGTGTTTTTTTACAACAAAACATTGACAACAGAGGAATCCTTTCTTGTTGTTCTTGACAAATCAAGGTAGGAGACCAGCCGAGGAAGTCCAAGCTGATCCAACATGTGAAAAACAAGCTGACCCAACAGAAGAACTTCCAGTCGATACAATTGTTGACCAAGGATTCAGTCCAACAAATGAGGACCAATATGATTCGCAAGATGAAGCAAATCAAATTGACATAGATCCCCTTGGACCTAGTTTCCAGTGGAATAAAAACATCCACCCGAACTAGTCATCGGTAACCCCTCGCTTCGGACTTGAGGCCAGAGATGTATGCGTACTTCAATTCCACATTCATATTTCACGTAGAACCTAAGAAGGTAAAAGAGGCTTTAACTGACCCAAGCTGGATAAAATCAATGCAAAAAGAACTTAGTCAGTTGAAAGAAATAAAGTTTGGATATTAGTTCTTATAGCAAAGATCATACCGTAATAGGTTCTAAATGGGTACTTAGGCATAAATTAAATGAAATGATGTAGTAGTAAGAAACAAGACAAGACTAGTAGCACAAAGATATAGGGAAGAAGGTGTAGATTTTGATGAAACTTATGCACCTGTAGTCAGATCAGAAGCTATCAGGATTTTCCTTGCATGTCTTGTATTTACAAATTTTAAAGTATTTCAAATGGATGTAAAAAGTGTTTTCTTGAATCGTATTCTATCTGAATAAATGTATGTTGCACAACCTATTGACTTCATTAACCATACCAACCCATCTTATGTGTATAAGTTCGATAAAGCTCTATACAGTCTGAAAAAAAAACACAAAGACCTTGGTATGATACATTGTTTAAATCTCTAATTGATCGTAAATGTTATTAAAATAGTGGAATTTTTAAATTTGTAAAAAATGATCATGTTTTACTTGTTCAAATTTATGTGGACGTTATTATTTTGACTCAACAAATCCTAAGTGTGTGAAAATTTTCTAAACTGATGCAAAATAAATTTGAGATGAACATAATGGGCTTCTTAGAATTACAAATTAAACAGCTTAAGTGGTACTTTCATCAACCAAGCTAAGTATACTAAAGAATTTCTCAAGAAATTTAATATGGAAAACTGCTCAGTTGTTGTAACTCTAATAAGTGCATCAATCAAACTTGAAAAGACAAAGTTGTAACTACCATTGATAAACACATATCGTGGGATTATTGGATCATTACTTTACCTAACTACTAGCAGACAAGAAATTATGTACGTTATTTGCACGTGCTAGCTTCAAAGCTGATCCGAAATAGTATCATTTTATTGTTGTTTAAGGTATTTTAAAAATATCTTAAGGGCACTCAGAACGTGGTTTTATGGTATCCCAAAGATTCAATTTTCAATTTGATTGGATATTCTTGATGCAGTTTACATAGGTTATGTCAGGCTCGGTGATCCAAACACGGGAAAACATGCAAAACACGGAAGCTTAAAAGCGGGTAAAATTTTTCTTGTTGGCCTGACTGAAATTTTATCATTGAAAGTACACGCATACTCAAAATATGAGCTTTGCATCACAAGCTGACTGCATAAAATCTCAATCAACCAATATATATATACAACCAATCACAAATCGAATCCATACAACAACTACAGAGGGCATCCCCTGGAAATGACTCGATATAGCATATATATATATAACTGGGAACCCACACTTGGGATTGCAACAGTTGCCTCACTCACGGACTAGCTAAGCTACTTGAAAAAGGCCTGCAATGACCAACACACTGCCAAGAAGCCTCAAGGGAAACAAACGGGGTTAGATCTCAGTACAAAGAGCAGTAACAACAACAGTCAGTAAAGCATGCAACATAATATGTCGTGCAAATGCATGATGAGAGCCAATAAAGGCATTGGGGCTAAAGGATCAACTCAACAGCTGGGAATACAACATATACAGAAATGAACCAACAGCTGGAGGAACAAAGCTCTCAGAAACAACTCGACAGCCGGAGGTACAGGGCTCGTAGAACTACTCCACGACTGGAGGTACCAAGCTTATAGAAACAGCACACGATTGGCTATCAGAACAGAAGTGGTCACCGAACGTGTGAGAGAATGGAAATTACCCGACCGCTCGATCACACAAGGTACCAGCAACAGGCTAGAACCATTCAACCCGATGGTGCCCAAGCTCATGAGAGTGTGGGAGCTACCCACTCCGTCTCATAGCAGCACAACCGAGAGTGTGGGAGCTACCCACTCCATCTCGTTACGGCACAATCGAGAGTGTGGGAGTTACCCACTCCATCTCAGACCTTCTCAATAGCAAACTACCTGTTACTCACAGATTAACAACCAAAAGCTAGCGATATTAGCTCAACTCACAAGACAGCATACGGATACAACGGAGGAGCTCAAATTACAAAACATCATGCGGTTAAAAAGAGTAAGCTCCACATCATGATATGCGAGCATGCGGAAACCAACAAAGTGCATCATACATCCATACAGCATAAGCAAGACAGCTCCCTATTCACACGCATGCATAAACAGAACAACTCATGCAATATCATACAACACAAGGCTTAGAACTCAGCTCACAGCCCTAAGCACGACAACATAAACATCACAAACCCAACAGTGCGGCTACCCAGCACATGCATACTGGCCACTATATCTCAACAGGTAAACTGCTCATACAACGACAGCAGGTGTGAGACCTGAAAAATGTAATAGAAGATTAATTGTTGGTTTAATCGGTTTTTAAGTAATTCTGGAAGTTTTCGTATTTATGAGTTTTGTCTAAGTGTTGGATTCAGTCGTTGTATTGCTACCAGCTGTTGTGAGAGAAGCAGCAGCAACGCTGACGTGGATTTCAGACGTTGGTGTTTTTAGTCGCAAGAATCAGCAGACAACGTTATAGAACCTTGAAGCGACTACGTTTTTGTGAATAGGAACCAGCTGGTGGTTTGTTAGCGCGTTTCTTAGTAGCGACCAGCCGTTGGGTGAAACAACGTCGTTTGGGAATTCAGCAGTTGGTGTGTTTCCTCTAGTATCGATCAGCTGTTGGGTTCTGAGCGACGCCGTTTTATTTAGTTGAAACTCAGCGTTTTGGGTATTAGCTGGTGGTCGCGTTATACGTTTACTGTTGAGGAATCTGATGCGTTATTGTTAGAGTAGATGCCCAACTATCCAACTTGTGGCGTGTGGGTTCATAGACTCTTGTATGAAACGATCTTTATATATGATATTCGCATTTATTTATGGCATTCTTTACTTTCATTGTGTTGTATGATGATTAACAATTGCGTTGAGTAAAGACCTAGAATGCACTATAGTGTATGTTAGATGTGATAGTGGGTATGACGGCTATCATGAAACACATCTAATAGTCACTGTGTATTCTAAAAAATGGTTTTTCAGATCATAGTATTCAGTTTTGGAAACTGAGTCGATCGGTCCGATCTGATCGGCGATCGGAGTTATGATGAAGTCACGGTGATAGGGATGAACCGAATGTTCATACGTTGGACCCGGGCCCGTTGGGCTGGTCCAAGTTTATCACTAATCTACTTAAGGTAGACTAGGGCTTCATAACTAAAAATCACAACTTGATCACACTTAACCCTAACCCTTAAACTCACGGCCGCCTCCCTCCTCTCCTCAAAAGCCGCCGCCGCCGCCGGCCACCACCATCGCCGCCGCTAAGTGATCGGACTTGTTCCGATCAACTTTTCGAGGAGAATCCGTCCGTGCTGATCTCGTCAGGCCTTCTAGTGCAGGCTGACGAAGGAGTCTCCCTTCCGGTCGTGGACCTGATTGACGTAATCTACCGCCGCCTACCGTGAAGTGTCGGTTTCCTCGTGAAACTGGTCGGAGCCAGGCGCCAGTCGCCAGCAAGGTAACACCCCGAGAAACACCCTATGAATGGTTCATATTGTGTTATTATTGAATTGTATTGAACGTTTCTCGGCCTAATTTTGTTCTTCCGCTGCCTCGCCGGGAGACGGGATCCGGATCCGCCACGGTTCCCCAACAGTTATTTCATCCAGTCGCTAGTTTAGGTGATCAGCTGTCGACAGATATGATGACGTGTCCTATGCGACGTCGTTTGGTTAAGTTGATGCGACGCCGTTTTGTGTAGCGTTGTTTGAGGATTCAGCTGTTGGTTTATTTTGCGATTGCTGGTTGTGTTAACAGCAATTCCTGCTGGTTGGGTTCTCAGCGATGTCGACTGGTTTTGTCGGTGGAACTCGCTCTTGCTGCTGTCAATTGGTGAGAAGTATATTTATATGAGAATACTTGGTCTTCGATTTGATTAGCAGATTCCATACTTAGCGATATTTTCTCCCGATTGTTGTTCTTCGCTTCGGACCCTAAAACACTGTTCACCGTAGCATTTCTCCGGCAATTCCCATCGTTTCCGGTCACCGTTTAGTACGTTTGAGGTAGCGTTGGACTCCTCTCGTGAAGCTATTTCATTCTATACCATTCTCGGAGGCTGTTGTTAGCTGTAAGTAAGATCGTGAAGTTGTTTACTTCGGGCGTGTGTTCGCTATTCAGGTAGCCTTTCGAATTAGCGATAAGATCTTACCTTAGAACTTTGTTATTGAGCTTCCTGTTGAGTAGAATGGTAGAGTAATTGCTGGTTGTAGTGTATAACTCCCAGCCGTAAGTTACTGTGAATTACCGTGACCTTCTGTGTAGCTTTTGAGATCTGTGCATTGTGTGTTTAGCAGGTTTCAACCAGATCTCTCGGGTCCCTTTTTGTGGCAATTGTGCTCATAATTAAGGTACGGAATTGGAGCCTGTGAATCAGCAGGTTTATGGATTGAGTGAATTGTAGTTGCTGATATCGTGAGATGGTTGTGTATGTTTGCTGTTTTCTGTTTTGCATATGAGTTATGCTAGTTGTTAGCATACACGCATTATCATCTCATTTCAGCTATTGCAGCCATTGTTTTGTTGTTGTTGCTCTGTTTCTTACCAGGATGCGTGGGCGAGCGGTGATTCCGCACTCTCATCTCCCTGCTGGGATTTGTTAGCCCCTATGCGCCGAGTGGTTAACTACCACAGTTCATAGGTTGGGCAACGACAGGTTGAGCTGTTGATGCATCTGGTATTGGTGGGCGAGTAGGGGTGAGTGGGTAGCGCCCACATGTCCTACACTCACCGTGGCCACACATATCTATTGCAGATTCAGTTGAGCTGTGCATTGAGTTCTTTGGCTCCCTTCCTTGGTTGTAGCCTTCGGCTGTTGTCCCTGGTCTCATGCATAACATCTGCATTTTATTCTTGCTGTTTACTACTGTTTCGTAGTTGCTCTCCATACTGGGGTTTGACCCATGTCCCTCTGGGGCTTGGTTGTTTTGTTGCCTATGTTGTTTTCAGGGAATCCAGGTTTTGAAGCTGGTCGTGGGTTTAATTCAGCTGGAGGTGCCCCAGGAGGTGGTTAGAGTGTCCCAGTTATGTATATTATTTATATGCACTGGTATCACCGCGGGTGTGATGTCCCGGGTGATGGTTAGACTATTGTAGCTGGCTGATAGCCAGGGGATACCATTTTCTGTGCTGCCTTGTTGTTTGTTGTAGCCTTTGTTTGGTTGGTTTTGTTAACTGGGATATCTATTTTGAGTATTGTCGTATTTTAATTATATTGTTTTAAACCGTCAGGCCAAAAGCAAAAATTTTACCCGCTTTTTATAGCTTCCGCTTGTGTTTATGTGATTTTACTCTGTTGTGAGCACGAGGCCTAACAGTTTTGGTATCAGAGCTTAAGCTGGGATAAGCTCGATTTCTTTGATCACACTTGAGTCTAGTCACAGTGTCGTGTGTTGCATGTGCTTGACCTATGTGATTATGTGATGCATATTGTTGTGATATCTATGCTGTATATGTTCTCTGTTGCCTTATCCTGTTGAGTGCCTTCATAGATGCTGCCTAGACATAGAGCTAGAGGTAGGGGGCAGTTTCAGGAGTCGGAGGGACAGAATGAAGATCGGCGTAGTGCTCCTAGTCATACTCGTAGTAGACATGATGAGGAGGAGGAAGTTGGTGACTTGCCTACCCGGTGGAGAGGATGGACGTTGTGATAGCGAGGTTTCAGAGGATGAACCCTCAGGTTTTCAATGGCGACGAGTCGAGCGAGGATGCAGATTCGTGGCTTCGGAATATCACTGGTCTATTCGATCGTGTCCAGTATGACGACGAGCTTCATTTGAGTTTGGTGACCCTTCAGCTGAGGAAGGGTGCAGAGCGCTGGTAGCGAGGTGCTTCTAGTACTTTGTTGGAGACTGGCGTTGGGATTACTTGGGACAGCTTTTGCGAGACTTTTAGGCAGGAGTATGTTCCTGAGTCATACGTGAACGCCCGTGAGCGGGAGTTTGATCATCTGGAGCAGGGCTCGATGTCTATTCGGGAGTATGCTAGGAAGTTTTCTTCTTTGTTGGCGTACTTCCCTCATGTTTCTGTCCGGGAGAGGGCCAAGAGGACCATATTTTTAGAGGGTTTGAACGAGAAATTGTATCAGATGGTGCTGAAAAGCAAACCCAAGACTTATGCTGAAGCAGTTGATAATGATATCGATATTGAGGAGGGTTTGAGGAGTCGTCGTGCTCGTAAGCAGCAGGTAGTGCAGGGTGGTCATCCCACTGTTCAGGGAGCACAGTCTTCGCAGTCTTCCCAGTCAGCCCATCAGCCCTAGCAGCAGCAACAGCCGTAGGTGGCGCAGCAGTCGGGCCGTCAGCGGTTCTGACCCCGCGGTCAACAGTTCAAGAAGAAGTCTGGTTCGGGCTCTTCTGGTTCAGGTAGCT
>KQ994499.1:150746-161235 GCA_001598015.1 Dorcoceras hygrometricum
CCTCAGGTTTTCAATGGCGACGAGTCGAGCGAGGATGCAGATTCGTGGCTTCGGAATATCACTGGTCTTTTTGATCGTGTCCAGTACGACGACGAGCTTCGTTTGAGTTTGGTGACCCTTCAGCTGAGGAAGGGTGCAGAGCGCTGGTAGCGAGGTGCTTCTAGTACTTTGTTGGAGACTGGCGTTGGGATTACTTGGGACAGCTTTTGCGAGACTTTTAGGCAGGAGTATGTTCCTGAGTCATACGTGAACGCCCGTGAGCGGGAGTTTGATCATCTGGAGCAGGGCTCGATGTCTATTCGGGAGTATGCTAGGAAGTTTTCTTCTTTGTTGGCGTACTTCCCTCATGTTTCTGTCCGGGAGAGGGCCAAGAGGACCATATTTTTAGAGGGTTTGAACGAGAAATTGTATCAGATGGTGCTGAAAAGCAAACCCAAGACTTATGCTGAAGCAGTTGATAATGATATCGATATTGAGGAGGGTTTGAGGAGTCGTCGTGCTCGTAAGCAGCAGGTAGTGCAGGGTGGTCATCCCACTGTTCAGGGAGCACAGTCTTCGCAGTCTTCCCAGTCAGCCCATCAGCCCTAGCAGCAGCAACAGCCGTAGGTGGCGCAGCAGTCGGGCCGTCAGCGGTTCTGACCCCGCGGTCAACAGTTCAAGAAGAAGTCTGGTTCGGGCTCTTCTGGTTCAGGTAGCTCGAGTAGCAGCGGTTCTCGGGCTGAGTTTTGTGGTTATTGCGGTGGCAAGCATCCTTCGACCCAGTGTGTCGGTGTTCAGGGCTCATGCCATATCTGTGGTCAGTTTGGGCATTTCGCTAGGGTGTGTCCGTCAGCTGGATCGCAGCAGGCCGCAGCCCCGTCTCAGGGTCGTGGAGGACAGTCTAGGGGTCGTCCCCCTCAGTTTTAGTAGCCCAGGATTGGTGAGACTCAGTTCAGGCCGTTCCAGCAGCCTGGTCCGTCGCGATTCAGACAGTCATCTCAGTCGTTCTATTCTGGACCTCAGCATGCTCAGGACAACGCCATTACTAGGGAGCAGGCAGAGGAGACACCGAGCAGTGTGATTGAAGGTACATGTCTTGTTTTTATTTTCCTGCACGTGTGTTGTTTGACACCGGTGCATCGCATTCTTTTATCTCTGATTCTTTTGTCATTGAGCATGGTTTTCATACCATTTCTTTGTGCCTACCCCGGGCGGTGTGAGCCTGTTCTCCCAGGAGGTTTTGATGGCGTTTTGAGATTTGGAGAGCATGTGTTGGTGGCGAATCTGATCCGTCTGATGTTGTGGGATTTCGATTGCATTGTTGGGATGGACGTGTTGACCAACTATAGGGCCTCCGTGGACTGCTTCCATGGGATTGTTCGTTTTAGGCCTTTGTCTGGCGAGAAGTGGGACTTCTACGGCCAGGATTCTCGATCGAAGATCCCGTTAGTCTCAGCGATGGAGATGTTCAGTTTTTTGTCCTTAGGGAATGCTGGTTTCATGATCTACGCTTTGGATGCGTCTTCTTCTTTCGTGTGTAGCTCAGTGACGTTCCCGTGGTGCGACAATTTCCCGATGTGTTTCCGGAGGAGATTCCTGGTTTTCCTCCGAGGCGAGAGATTGACTTCAGCATTGAGCTGGTGCCTGGCACAGCTCCGATTTCTCGTGCCCCGTATCGTTTGGCATCTGCGGAGTTGAGAGAACTCAAGGTGCAGTTGGACGATTTGCTGGAGAAAGGTTTCATCCGACCTAGCATGTCGCCGTGGGGAGCGCCCATTTTGTTTGTGAAGAAGAAGGATGGCTCAATGCGGATGTGCATTGATTTCCGCCAGTTGAATAAAGCGACTGTCAAGAATAAGTACCCTTTACCCAGGATCGATGATCTGTTTGATCAGCTGCAAGGTTCTGCGGTGTATTCGAAGATTGACTTGCGTTCAGGGTACCATCACCTGAGAGTAAGATATCATGATGTCGCAAAGACTGATTTTCAAACAAGGTACGGACACTTTGAGTTCTTGGTTATGCCGTTTGGGTTGACCAATGCGCCTGCAGTCTTTATGGATCTGATGAACCGATCTTTAGAGAGTTCATTGATCAGTTCGTGATTGTGTTCATTGACGACATCTTGGTATATTCTAAGACTCCTTTGAAGCATAAGGAGCACCTGAGAATTGTCCTTCAGACGTTGAGAGACCAGCAGCTGTATGCTAAATTCTCTAAGTACGAGTTTTGGCTGGATCGCGTCGTATTCTTGGGACATGTTGTGGATCCCAGTAAGGTTGACGCTATTTTGAACTGGGAGCGTCCCAGGAATGTATCCAAGATTCGTAGTTCTTGGGTTTGGCTGGCTATTATCGTCGTTTCATCGAAGGATTTTCTAGCATAGCAAAGCCGATGACTCAACTGACTCAGAAGGACAAGCGGTTTGTGTGGACTGAGCAATTCGAGAATGCGTTTCAATTGCTCAAGGAGAAACTGACTACTGCACCTTTGTTGGCTCTGCCGTCCGGATCAGGTGATTTCGTTGTTTGTTCTGATGCTTCGCTCAATGGATTGGGCTGTGTTTTGATGCAGAATGGTCGAGTCATTGCGTATGCCTCGTGGCAGTTGAAACCGCATGAGACTCGTTATCCAGTCCATGATTTTGAGCTAGCAGCCGTGGTCTTTGCGCTGAAGATCTGGCGTCATTACCTGTATGGCGAAACTGTACGTGGATTTTGTGGTTAGATTGCACGGTGTGCCTGTTTCGATCGTTTTAGACCGAGATCCAAGGTTTACTTCCAGGTTTTGGAAGAGTTTGCAAGCTGCTTTGGGCACCAAATTGGCTATGAGTACCGTGTATCATCCCCAGACAGATGGCCAATCTGAGAGAACTATCCAGACGTTGGAGGATATGTTACGAACTGTTGTGATGGATTTTCGTGGTAGCTGGAAAGACGCATTATCTTTGGTGGAATTTTCCTACAATAACAGCTATCAAGTGACGATTGGCATGGCGCCGTTTGAAGCTTTGTATGGCAGGAAGTGCAGATCGCCGGTATGTTGGGAAGAAGTGGGGGAGAAGCAGCTATCTGCCCCAGACTTTGTGCAGCAAATGAAGAATCATGTTGATCTAATTCGGCAGCGGATGAAAGCTGCCCAGGATCGCCAAGCCAGTTATGCGAATAAGAGGCGTCGACCTCTATAGTTTCAAGTTGGTGATCAGGTATTTCTCAAAGTTTCTCCGTTTCGCAGTGTTATGCGCTTTGGACACAGGGGAAATTAGCCCCTCGTTACGTCAGATCGTATGAAATTGTTGAGAGGATTGGCTCTTTGGCGTATAGGCTGTTGTTGCCTACCGGAGAAACAATTGAGGAACAAAACCATTCCGTTGGTGATGGTGCAATGGAGCAAACATGGTAGGGAAGAAGCTACTTGGGAGCTGGAAGAAAAGATGCAGCGTGAGTGGCCGCATCTGTTTGAGTAGCTGTGGTGCTAGATTTCCAGTAGTTAGTAGCTTCTGGTTGTTATTTTCCCTAGTTGCTGTTAATTGTTTGCTCAGTTATCTTGAACTCTTGGCCATGTGTGGGCGATTTCCTGTTTTGGCTCTCTGTTGCTGTGTTGTGTTCCGGAATTGTTGTTTGATTTCGAGGACGAAATCCTTTTTAGTGGGGGAGAAATGTGAGACCTGAAAATGTAATAGAAGATTAATTGTTGGTTAATCGGTTTTTAAGGAATTCTGGAAGTTTTTTGTATTTTTGAGTTTTGTCTAAGTGTTGGATTCAGTCATTGTATTGCTACCAGCTGTTGCGAGAGAAGCAGCAGCAACGCTGACGTGGATTTCAGACGTTGGTGTTTTTAGTCGCAAGAATCAGCAGACAACGTTATAGAACCCTGAAGCGATGATGTTTTGGTGAATAGGAACCAGCTGGTGGTTTGTTAGCGCGTTTCTTAGTAGCGACCAGCCGTTGGGTGAAACTACGTCGTTTTGGGAATTCAGCAGTTGGTGTGTTTCCTCTAGTAGCGATCAGCTGTTGGGTTCTGAGCGACGCCGTTTTATTTAGTTGAAACGCAGCATTTTGGGTATCAGCTGGTGGTCGCGTTATACGTTTACTGTTGAGGAATCTGATGCGTTATTTCATCCAGTCGCTGGTTTAGGTGATCAGCTGTCGACAGATATGATGACGTGTCCTATGCGACGCCATTCGGTTAAGTTGATGCGACGCAGTTTTGCATAGCGTTGTTTGAGGATTCAGCTGTTGGTTTATTTTGCGATTGCTGGTTGTGTTAACAGCAATGCCTGCTGGTTGGGTTCTCAGCGATGTCGGCTGGTTTTGTCGGTGGAACTCTCTCTTGCTGCTGTCAGCTGGTGAGAGTATATTTATATGAGAAGACTTGGTCTTCGATTTGATTAGCAAATTCCATACTTAGCGATATTTTCTCCCGATTGTTGTTCTTCGTTTCGGACCCTAGAACACTGTTCACCGTAGCATTTCTTCGGCAATTCCCGTCGTTTTCGGTCACCGTTTAGTACGTTTGAGGTAGCGTTGGACTCCTCTCGTGAAGCTCTTTCATTCTATACCATTCTCGGAGGCTGTTGTTAGCTGGAAGTAAGATCGTGAAGTTGTTTACTTCGGGCGTGTGTTCGCTATTCAGGTAGCCTTTCGAATTAGCGATAAGATCTTACCTTAGAACTTTGTTATTGAGCTTCCTGTTGAGTAGAATGGTAGAGTAATTGCTGGTTGTAGTGTATACTCCCAGCCGTAAGTTACTGTGAATTACCGTGACCTTCTGTGTAGCTTTTGAGATCTGTGCGTTGTGTGTTTAGCAGGTTTCAACCAGATCTCTCGGGTCCCTTGTTGTGGTAATTGTGCTCAGAATTAAGGTATGGAATTGGAGCCTGTGAATCAGCAGGTTTATGGCTTGAGTGAATTGTAGTTTCTGATATCGTGAGATGGTTGTGTATGTTTGCTGTTTGCTGTTTTGCATATGAGTTATGCTAGTTGTTGCATACACGCATTATCATCTCATTTCAGCTATTGCAGCCATTGTTTTGTTGTTGTTGCTCTGTTTCTTACCAGGATGCGAGGGCAAGCGGTGATTCCGCACTCTCATCTCCCTGCTGGGATTTGTTAGCCCCTATGCGCCGAGTGGTTAACTACCACAGTTCATAGGTTGGGCAACGGCAGGTTGAGCTGTTGATGCATCTGGTATTGGTGGGCGAGTAGGGGTGAGTGGGTAGCGCCCACATGTCCTACACTCACCGTGGCCACACATATCTATTGCAGATTCAGTTGAGCTGTGCATTGAGTTCTTTGGCTCCCTTCCTTGGTTGTAGCCTTCGGCTGTTGTCCCTGGTCTCATGCATAGCATCTGTATTTTATTCTTGTTGTTTACTGCTGTTTCGTAGTTTCTCTCCATACTGGGGTTTGACCCCATGTCCCTCTGGGGTTTGGTTGTTTTGTTGCCTGTGTTGTTTTCAGGGAATCCAGGTTTTGCAGCTGGTCGTGGGTTTAATCCAGCTGGAGGTGCCCCAGGAGGTGGTTAGAGTGTCCCAATTATGTATATTATTTATATGCACTGGTATCACCGCGGGTGGGATGTCCCGGGTGATGCTTAGACTATTGTAGCTGGCTGATAGCCAGGGGATACCATTTTCTGTGCTGCCTTGTTGTTTGTTGTAGCCTTTGTTTGGTTGGTTTTGTTAACTGGGATATCTATTTTGAGTATTGTCGTATTTTAAATTATATTGTTTTAAACCGTCAGGCCAAAAGCAAAAATTTTACCCGCTTTTTAGTAGCTTCCGCTTGTGTTTATGTGATTTTACTCTGTTGTGAGCAAGAGGCCTGACAGCAGGCCTAGCAGAGTTCTACTCTCGTACAGGATATTACAGCAGAACAACACACGCACGACCAGGCCACATTACACTACAACAATGCGTTTGCATGATTAGCTCAAAGCTGTAAATACAAGCTCCGAATTCGTACCTTACGCAGATCTTGGCCAATACCTCAGCACAGCTCATGACAGAATAGAGCACACACCGGCACTGCATAGAACAGGTCGCAATAGGTCCTACACTGCCACACCAGCAGCCACGAGAGTGCTAACAGCTCAGGGGAAAACAGTTGCAGCTCTACAAGCACTCAGCAACAGTGCAAGGTTAACAGCACGGGAGAAACAACGCAGTTGAGAGAAGCAGCGATCGTGCACACTCTACTTGTTCGTGTTTCCTCTTCCGGACATCTCCGAACATGATACTGGTAAGGAACTGACAGGTTTGGAAAGGAGTTTCCAACTGTACCACTCTTGACCAAAGCTGGTCCGCCGAACTCCAGAAATCAGGAAATAAGGGTACGGGTGAACTGTAAAATCAAGGGTTTTGGGAGAGGTAGCTTCTCGAACACACCGGAGGTGTTAACATATCTGAGGTCTAAATAACTAAGTCTTGGGTCAAGTGCTGCTATATATATACTAACAAATACCCGGTCTTATTTATAGTCCCACAGAACAGCTCCGAGATCCTATACTGCCCCGGTTTACGCATATAAACGCACCAGATCACGCGTCTTCTCAATTTACGCACTCAGATCAGATCACATAATAACAGCTCACACAAAGCACATGCCAGTTCTCGCGTACTCAGACCACAGCAGATTACACTCTCCCGACCGATCACATCCTCTCAGCTCAGATCGGATTACGCACTTCGACCAGTTCAGATCATCCATCACAGCTCACGACCTTCAGAATAGTACGCACCACTTATACCAGCACGTACCTCGACAGCCCAGCTCACACAGCTAAGCCCAGACCTCAAAGCTAACACCAGCTTGGGCATACAGCTCGGGACGCTTCCACTAACAGCTTGCACACCAATAGATCACGCCTGCGGTAGCTCACACTTACAGCCCAGCTCAAGAACTCAACAGCTCTAGCACACAGCTCAACTCTCGTGCACATAGGGTTCGTCCCAAACAGCTCAGAAGAGCTAGGCCACTCCTACTTGATCTTGCTAACAAAACAGATCACAACAAATATGACAGTCATAGCCTACGACACTCAAAGCTGGTCGCTAAGCTCTCATATCACAGCGCCTAAATCGGGAATAGCTTGCGATTCTAGAACAGCTCACGCCTGCTGTTCCCTGCTACATAGTACTCCTAAGCTGCTTACAGCTCACAGACTCAGCACTATCCTTGCGTAGCAGCTTGCTCCTAATCTGGTTCACAATGAACAGCTTACACTCCCATGCGTCGATCCAGCTCTCGCAACCCACCGGTTTACCTCTAATCTGTTCCAACACCCAAGAGCAGCACGACCACTCAACAGCTCGCGCCAATGCTCACCCAAGATTAAACCCGAAACAGCTTGCACCAATAGCTTAAAGCGAAACTCGATAGGTCTCCAAGCTGGATAATCTCGACTGATTAACCCTTAATCTAAACAGGATTAAGCTACTAATTACCTGGATTAATCACGGTCCTCACAGGTTATAAGATTGATCGTGCAGCACAAGTGGAAATTTTCAGTTTATGGGAGATAGATTGGTATCGTAGTTCAGCAAGAAGAAGACATTCATAGCCACATCAACAGCTGAGGCCGATTATCTAGCAGCTGTTGTGCTCAAATTCTACGGATTCAGTAACAACTCAGAAACTATGGAGTTGATGCTGCTGAAGCACCCATTTTCTACGACAAAAACAAGTGATATTCGATCACTCAGAACCACGTGTTTCATCACTTCGACAGAGACCATGTGCTAAAGAAGGACATTCGGCTAGAACATGTCTCAACATATCAGAAATCACTGATATCTTCACAAGGCCTCTGTCGGACTCTAATTTTTCTTATTTTAGAAATATATTAGGTCTTTAGATTTGTCTTAGTTCTATGAGAACCTATTCAGGGGAAATGACTTAGTCAAACAGATAAGCTTAGAATTCTAGTAAATGTTTACATGTTGATCTGATTCAGCTTAGATACATATGCAGTGTGATCTTGTCATGGTATTTGAATATCAGTTTCTTAAGTGATATAGTAACGTTTGAATGATTGGGATTTTATCGTCTTTTCAAATTATTTTCATATCGTACGGTTAAAACTTTTGAATTACGAACGTCTTTAAATAACAGACTGACATGTGTACCGGAACGTCTTTTCAAACCATTCACACATATATATAACACTATATTATGTTATCTCTTTTCTTTACGTTTTCAAAAAGTCTCTCTACCAATCACTAATTTCATCACTCAACATATAAAGTTTTCAATCTTTAATTGTGTGTGAATCGTTCCGCACACTGTTTTCCGTTCATAAACTATCAATGGCTCTTTCAGCACACTCTTTTCCGCTCGTAAGCTATCAATGTCTTTTTTCAATAACAACTCCCTATAGATAAATTTTGAGTAATTTCTCTCCATGTCTGATGAAGTGATGATGAATATTTGTAGGTCACTGGAGTGACATGGACTTGGATGGTTTTTGGATCTATCTATGAGGATCAGTTCTTTGTCAAATCTTCAATCATCAGTGGAGCTGTTGTAAGTTCAGTGGATGGGAAGGATGTTGTGATACACATTAAATGTTTGCTGAGCTGTTTGAGTTGCCATCTGATGGGCAACAAGTTTCTTTTTATTACCTACTATGATCGTGGAAGTTATGAAGGTCGAGTTTTCATATCTGGTGCCCCTTTTAAATCTTCAAGCAAGAAGAAAGAAATAAAGTGGAGTACCACATATTGAACAACATTGTGGCCAAATCTCTTACAGCAAGACTGGTTGATTTGATGTTGTGACGGCTGAGAATTTTGATATGATGGTGGCCATCAGTCTGGTATTAAGGTTAACTGGGCAAAAGTTCTAGTTAGCATATTGTCTGCAATGGTGGCTACTTGTGCCAAGCAATCACACGGGTGTGTGCAGCTTAGCAGGTTGCCTGAAGATTTATGGGTATTTACCTTGGGGAATTAACTGCCTTACATCATCTCAAGATGTGGAACACTAAGTCTGTTAACACCTACAAGCTTAAGAACTTCAACACTATTTCCGAGTTTATGGAGGGAAAGAAACAGAATGGTGAGGGTGAGAAGAAAGCAGTTGAAGAAAAAGTAAAGGTTGTTGATTATGCTAGAGCTGCTAAGTTTTAAGCAGCATAGAGTGGATAAGATGAAGAGAAAATATACTGTGGGTGAAACAAAAATAAGAAGAAGATTACTGGTGAAGGCACAAATGTCTCCCAGCCGATCCATGTGGGATCTGAGGCCAGCTAAGAGGCTGTTGAGCGACCTATGGAGATTGGAGCATCTGTTGTTGGGATCCGGATCACGCCCCCCGGCGAGGCAGCGGAAGAACAAAAACATGTGTCGGGAGACGATCAATATGATATAAACAAAACAATTCTGTGACATTCATAGGGTATTTTGTAGAATACCTTGCTGGCAACTCGTGCCTGGCTCCGACCGGTTTCGTAAAGAAAACGGCACTTCACGGTAGACTGCGATAGATAACGCCAATTAAGTCCACGACCGAATTCGAGACTCCTTCGTCAGCCTGCACTAGAAGGCCTAACGAGATCTGCACGGACGGATTCTCCTCGTCGAATTGGTCGGAACGAATTTCCGACGAAGAGGGCGGCGGCGTGGGGCGGCGGCCGGCGGCGGCTATTTGAGAGGAGGGAGGCGTCGGCTACTCAAGTCTAGGGTTAGGGTTTAATGATGTGGTAAGTTGTTAATGAAGTCTCCTAAGTCTACTTAAGTAGACAAGTAATAGAATTGGACCGGCCCAACGGGCCCGGGTCCAACGGAGGAACATTCGGTTAATCCCTATCATCGTGACTTCATCGTAACTCCGATCGCCGATCAGATCGGACCGATCGACTCAGTTTCCAAAACTGAACATTATGATCTGAAAAACCATTTTTCAGAACCCCAGTACAAAATGACCGTTTTGCCCCTCAACGTCGGGAAATCTCGATTTGACCCCTGTTGACTTTTAGGAAGTCGCACTCCCCAAAATCCTCTTCTCATGCTCAACACATTGAGCTCAGTATCCGTGCTGGAATCTCGAATCCACTACTTGTGTGACCCTCAATGGTTCAGGGATACAGCTAGCCGTGGGCCCACAACCATTGTGGCTCCGGGATCATAATTCCGGACTTGCCCATCGGATCATGGTAAGAGCGTCTAGCAACATCGCCCCATGATCCCCTAGGTATCACTGATAGTGTCTGCAAGAACCAGTTGGTCGTGGTTAGCGTACAGTACGGTCCTTTCAATCCATATATCCCGATCAGATCAACGACCATTGGTAAATCGATAGTCGCTATAGATCCGATAGCTATGCATACATCTTGGAGATCGAATAGTGACATCACGAGTGTAACTAGGTAAACACATTTACCTAAAACACTTCTAGTACTCTGGCCAGAGATTTATACACTATTATCCCCTCAGATAGCATAGGATATCCACGCATGTCTGCGAGCGGTGAATCCTCGACAACGATGCATCGACTCCTACATGCATCGG
>KQ994499.1:169793-183158 GCA_001598015.1 Dorcoceras hygrometricum
CTGGCCGGCGGCCGCCACCAACGAAAAATTTCTTGCGACACGAAAGGCATGCTTGGCCGCAACATCGCGCCACCATGCGCGCAATCATGCGGCCAGCTTGTGACCAGGCGCCGCCCATCGTCGCACGCAAAAAGCGGCCGGCCAGAAAGTCGTGCAACCTATGCGCAAACAACCAGCCATCGTCACCCTCCTCGCGCGACCAGCGCTCGACCAACTGATGCAGCAGCGGCGCCAAGCATCGCCCTCTTTCGTGAAGCGCGGCGGCCACCATGCGCCAAACAGCGCAACATCTTCGCGCGAAGTGGCCGCAGATCATGCGACGTTCGTGCGGGACATCGGCGCTAATTGAGCGGCGATCAGGCGCAGCAATGCGCGCCCGCACGCGGATCATCGTGCGGCCATCAAACGCAACCATCGCGTGGTCTCGCGTGCCATCGCGTGTTCATGTTGGCGCCGCCGCATGCGGCGGTGGCTTGGCCGTGATCCAATCAAATTTTGATCTGAAATTTGAGGTTAGATACAATAAGGCAATACGTATTGATCAGATCCGAAAACCTTGGCTCTGATACCACTGTTGGGATCCGGATCACGCCCCCCGGCGAGGCAGCGGAAGAACAAAAACATGTGCCGGGAGATGATCAATACGATATAAACAAAACAATTCTGTGACATTCATAGGGTGTTTTGTAGAATACCTTGCTGGAAACTCGTGCCTGGCTCCGACCGGTTTCGTAAAGAAAACGGCACTTCACGGTAGACTGTGGTAGATAACGCCAATTAGGTCCACGACCGAATTCGAGACTCCTTCGTCAGCCTGCACTAGAAGGCCTGACGAGATCTACCCTGACGGATTCTCCTCGTCGAATTGGCCTGAACGAATTTCCGGCGAAGAGGGCGGCGGCGGCGGCGGCGTGGGGCGGCGGCTATTTGAGAGGAGGGAGGCGGCGGCTACTCAAGTCTAGGGTTAGGGTTTAATGATGTGGTAAGTTGTTAATGAAGTCTCCTAAGTCTACTTAAGTAGACAAGTAATAGAATTGGACCAGCCCAACGGGCCCGGGTCCAACGGAGGAACATTCGGTTCATCCCTATCACCGTGACTTCATCGTAACTCCGATCGCCGATCAGACCAGAACGATCGACTCAGTTTCCAAAACTGAACATTATGATCTGAAAAACCATTTTTCAGAACCCCAGTGCAAAATGACCGTTTTGCCCCTCAACGTCGGGAAATCTCGATTTGACCCCGATTGACTTTTAGGAAGTCGCACTCCCCAAAATCCTCTTCTCATGCTCAACACATTGAGCTCAGTATCCGTGCGGGAATCTCAAATCCAGTACTTGTGTGACCATCAATGGTTCAGGGATATAGCTAGCCGTGGGCCCACAACCATTGTGGCTCCGGGATCACAATTCCGGACTTGCCAATCGGATCATGGTTAGAGCGTCTAGCAACATCGCCCCATGATCCCCTAGGTATCACTGATAGTGCCTGCAAGAACCAATTGGTCGTGGTTAGCGTACAGTACGGTCCTTTCAATCCATATATCCCGATCAGATCAACGACCATTGGTAAATCGAGAGTCGCTATAGATCCGATAGCTATGCATACATCTTGGAGATCGAATAGTGACATCGCGAGTGTAACTAGGTAAACACATTTACCTAAATGCAATTGTAAATCATCATACACACAATGAAAGTAAAGAATGCCATATAATAAATGCGAATATCATATATAAAGATTGTCATATACAAGAGTCTATAAACCCACACGCCACAAGTTGGCTAGTTGGGCATCTACTCTAACATCTGTAACGCCCAAAAAATCCGTAAACTCACGAGACATTTATTTTAGTTTAGGTGGTTAAATTTCTATTTTCATTTTGTTCTTAACCTTCCAGCTTTTGCCTAAGCTGGTTTCTTCAGTTTCTTTTCTCAGGGCGGTTCGCGGGCGGTCCTGTCAAAAATCGACCCAAGAAGGGTCCGGTTCTCAGTTTAAAAAACTAAAAAAATAATATTTTTCTAATGATTACAGTGGCATGCTTACAGCCTAATTAAGGCAACTTAAATGCTATTAGCACGCCTGAAGCACTATAATGGTTTCTGTTGGCGTGAGCGGGATTGGGCAACGCTTGTTATGCCCAGCTGCTGTATTAGCAAGGCTGCAAGGGTGTTGCCCATACCAAAAACCAACCAAAAATACTTTCTTTGGAGATAGCAGACGATCGTTCTTGTGAAAGATTTTGCATCCGGAGCTGATTCCTGCAACCCGCCGACCAGCACAGGCAAGTAAACTCTGTTTCTTGTTGCTTCTGTGAAAGCATAGTATTGTTCTTTCATTTTGTGTGCTTTCTGTCGCTTTGATTTAGAGTTTGAGCATCATTTTTAAAAGTTGCGAATGATGCTAGGATCTGTATGTTTAAGCGGCTTCGAAAATGATTTCAAATGTTTGACTGAGAAGCTCTGCGATAGTGAGATGTCCTCTCTTTTAAAATGTCTGGGTTGTACGAAGGTAATTCCAAAGTAGATTCCTATGTGCGTTCCCAGAGGGTAGGTGGTGCTAGGGATGAGGTGATGAACTGATAGGCGGAGCTGGTCTAGTTAGAGTGCTATTCTGTTTTGATAAGCTTGGTTAATTAGATCGAACTTCTCCAAGATGGTTCCAAGCTCGTGCTGGATGGCTAAGGATGGGGTTCTAAGCTGATGGGAAAAGTTGGTCGCATTAGAACTCTGTTTTGACCTGATAAGTGCAGCTAATCTGTTCGAACTCTCCTAAGCTGTTATTTCATCCTCTGAGCTGGTTTTACGTTCGTAAATTGTTATCCATTTTTCCTGAGCTGTATTTACGCTCATAAGCTGTTGTCTTTTGCCCTGAGTTATATTTACGCTCGTAAGTTGTTGTCTTCTTCTCTGAGCTATTTTTACACCCGTAAGTTGTTGCATACCCGTAAGTCGTATCTTCTCTCTAAGCTGGTTTTAATCTCCTAAGCTGTTATCTTACTCTCCGAGCTGGTTTCATGCTCCTAAACAATAATCTCTGATGGATCTGTGTCAACAGATCCAGATTGAATTTTGAATTACACAAAACTTATTATTGTGTTTCTAAAACTTCTACTTAGTGTACAGATGTTGTGTATCGAAGAAGGACAATTCAGCAGTAAGCTACAGTGTCCAGGAGTTGAAGCAGTCGAAGAAGAAGATGAACAGTAGAAGTCTGATCATGTGAAGATTGGAGAAATCTGGTTCACTATAGTTAAAAGTCTGGAATCAGTTATGAAGAACAAAAACCAGCCGTTGCTCAAGCATGAATGAATCAGACGTCGATGTGAAAAGGAATCTGGAATCAGCAATGATGACATCAGCATTTCTATTGGAGGAAGCAGTGATCAGCAACGATGACATCATCATTGCTGATCGGAAGAACTTATCATCAGCAACTATGACGTCAGCATTCAGCAGTCAACAAGAAGCGCAAGAGCTGGATCAGCGATGATGACGTCAGCAGCGATGTCATCACAATCAGCAGAGAGCTACATTGCAACCAGTTGATGATACTTGAAGTTAGCGATAGCAAAACGATGTCGTTTGGATAAATGGATACGACAGCGTTTTGCCTTCGCGCTTAGAACCAGCAGGTACAACTCTCAAGAGAAACCAGCAGGTAGCTACAGTACATCCAGACGTGAGCTACAGTAAACCAGCTGCTGATATGCATCCAGTCGCAAGATGATGTACCAGTCACAAGCTACAGTGTATCCAGTCGCGAGCTACAGTGCTTTGCATATCCAGTCGACAAGAATCCAGACGCAAAGAAGATTGAAGAACGAACCAGACGCTGGTAGATAAATACTAATCAGAAGTTGCGAGGATTTGGAACCAGACGCAGTAGTTGAAAATACAACCAGTAGCGAAGCAGTTGACGAATTATATTATGAAGATTCACTAAAACTGGATGTCAACTGCTGAGCTTATTTCAAATGTTGAAGACGACAAAAAGCCTGCAAAAGAAAGGATACAAGGACAACTCCCTGTCGGTACTTTACAGAACATATTTCAAACGGGAAGAATTTGTGTCCAACGGATTGAATTCAAACAGAGGCTTATATACGAGAAGAACGCCATTGAAGACTTGGCTGTAAGGTTGTTGTTGCACAGAAAAGATCAAATCAAAAGAAGACAACAATCAAAGGGAAAATGAACCTGAATCGAAGCTGTCAACTATCATTCATAGAGAAGCTTATTGCAGTTGACAGCTGAGCTAGAATCAGCTTTTGTAGAAGCAACTTCCCTAGTGTGTGAGAAATAAAGAAACAGAGAGTTGAGCGCTTCATTGTAAAAATCTCACACACAGAGATTCATTCACATTCATTGTATAGTGAATGAATCTCAAAACCCAATACCAATCAGATCCCGTCCAAGCACGACGACGTTAAACTCTGTGTTTGTAGCCTTTCTCACAGAGGCTTTAAACAAGTGATTGAGTGAACAGCCGAGGGCTGGTAGAGTCTAGGAGTTCTCACAGCTGCTGGTTGCGGTATCGGGTCTGTACACGATGTATAGATCAAATCTTCTAGTGGAACCTTCCAAGGAGGAAGAAGGGGAGACGTAGGACATTGAAGTCCGAACTTCCATAAACAAATTTCACTGTTTGTATTCTTTACGATTTACAGTTCTGCATACGCTTTTACTTAGCACGCATAACACATTAGAATGCACACTTGCACAGTAGCAGATTTCTGTTACACAGAAATCTGTTTGCATCGTTTTAAAATATTAGGATTCAGTTCTGGTGTTTTCCGCATGTTTTATTACATACCAGATCTGTCTCCGGTGCTCTGTTTTTAAATGTTCAAGAACCCGAGGTATTGCACCTCACTTTAGCAGCGCAAATTTTTTTTTAATTTTTCAATAGCAGCGCTGTTTAGTAATTTTCGGTCCTAACAATCTCCTTCTCTGGACTGTTTCTACGCTCGTAAGCTGTTCTCCTTACTCGGATCAATTTTTACACCCGTAAGCTGTTTGCTTCACCCAGAGCTATTTTTGGCATTTTGAGTTGTCTTTCCCCTCTAAAATGATTTCAGAATCCCTAGAGTTGTGTTCCGAGGTACACCCATAAATCTTTTATATGGAAAAATAGAGGTTTCTTTTTACAAGTGCGAACCGCTTGCGTTCGATCTGTTTTGGCAAATATGTTATTGCAAAAGGGCAGGGATACGAAGTAGCTGGGCTAAATTTTCCTGCCATAGTTACTATTTTAAAGAAAGTAGAAATTTCAAAGTTTATGCCATGTGGAAAAGATAAGACAGACGGTCACAGTTCACGGGAGTGTGGATGTCGGTTGATGGACAGGGTGCCCCTCCAGCAAAATAGAAAAAAAAACGGGGCAAAAGTTTTGCCATAGACCTGATCAAATGAGCTTGATCAAGCGACCCGACCTAAATAGAAGCTTCTGCGCCACATATCATACAGAACATTTTTATGGGTTATGTTATAACCGCAGTTTATTAAAATGTTGTTTAATGCTCACTTCCTTTAATTAAGTTTATGTTAAGCTTTGTGTGAACTTTGTTACTTTCAGAGTTACCTGTTGAGCCCTTAGGCTCACTAGCTTTCATGGTTGCAGGTAATAGTGGCAGCTGAGAGCTGGGGCAGCACGAGCTGGACGGATCGGGGAAGTGTTTTTATCGACGGCCTGCGTTTCCCATGCTATTTCATGATGTTTTATTTCTAATTTCCACGCTGAGAACAATGATGTAACAGATTATTACATTTCCAGATGTTTCCAAAATAGATTTGGAACCACCTTTCTTGTGAATTTCCATGAAAACAGTTATATTTTAGCTTGTTTTACTCTGAGCTGTTTTCACTCTAAATGTTGTTATGATCTATTTTCTTTATGATCGAACAGTCCGGGGTTAGTCGTTTTTGAATAGCCCAGAACTGGATCCCTTAACATGAGCCAGCACGCTCACGTGCTGATTTTATCCCGAGCTGGTTCCATCCCGCGTGTAGCTACGCTTGAGCTAATCCAGCTCGTGTGTGCTTCGCTTGCGCCGATTCAGCTTAGGTCCTTTCTGGACCAATGCATTGTCTACGAGCTAAAATCCCTTGTCTGTTTATCATTATGCCCTTCAAAAAGTTTTCGCTCATGCTTTCGACATCGTTTTCGTGAAATCGATTGACTAGGGCGCTACAACAGCGGCATAGGTACCTAGGAAATGTGGAAAGGTCACCAAAACAATGAGTTAAACTCCTGCCATCTAACTCAATGTCTTCAGCACGGAATGACATTCAAGCTACTTCCATTGTTCTTTCACCATCCAAGAAGGCAAGATCAAAGCGGCCAAAGATGGTGAAACCTATCTCTGTTGTCCCTGTTATTGTAGCTGCAGTTGATCCTTCGCCATCTGCTATAGGATCTTCTCAACTGGAGAAGGGTCCAAAATTTGTGGTTTGTGTCCTATTCCAGAAGATCACTATCATCAAGGAAATCAACTGGGCCACCCACTTCCTTTCAAATATTGATCCGATAGATAAGGGCAAAGCGTGCTAGAGGCAGCCAACAAGCCCAACCCAGTCTAGGAGCATTTTTTGCTGGTAGTACAATTTGTTAGGGATGTAGTGTACCTATTCATAAGAATGTTTGAAGTTGAAGAGATTCTGGATTGTGGTATGAATCAACACTATCTCGTCTATGGAGCCCATGGAATCTATGGCAAAAATCTAAAATTATATGTTCCATGGGCTGAGATAGATAAGGTTTCCGATATGATGGAGAGAAGGTAGCTTATAGCATTCAATATGTTTGAGCATTAAGATGAAGAAAGCGGTGATGTCGCACTAGGAATAATTTCACAAATATGCACCTATAGCGAACCGTATGTGATGGCCCTTCGTTTGTTAGAAGCAGAGCTCAAACAGATCAGGGAACAATTGAGGCACTTCGGTGTGCAATTTGGATTGCCGATAGTGTTTCCTGAACACTATTTTAGTGGAGAAACTCATGGTGAGGTTACTCCTGGAGTAACAATGAAGGAGATTCAATAGATGATTGCTTAAGGCCCGTTTCCTAGTTTATTTGAGTGCCCCACACAAAGTGTATAGGAAAAAGATCAGGCTCACATGAAGACAGTAGAGCATCAGGCTCAAGACTGTACAGAGGAGCACACTGAAGATGCAATTGTGGAGCATCGGGATAATCTAGAGATTAGTGAGAAATAGGCTCAAAGTAGTGGAGAGGACCAACCACTCTCAAAGAAAGCAGCCCAAGGGAAGCAAGAGGTGAATCCAGCTCAGAAGATGGAATAATTAACTAATTCAGGAGGGCAAGGACAGCTCTCTTGAAGCAGTTGAGACATCTTTTGAGCAAGAGAAACCAATTTCCATTTGTATACATACTAGGATAGATATAGGACTACAAAATAAAGAGGAACAACAGGTTCCAGCTCAGGGTGGAGCAGATTTTGATACTATACAGAAGCCTCAAGGTAAAATTCAATAATAACAGCCAGCTGTGAGTTAGCAAAATCCAAATTCGAAGACAGTACAAGTAGAGGTTATTTTTTAGTAGATTCTATTCAATCTTTAGATTTTCTAGTGTAGCTGCTGTTAGAGTAGATGCCCAACTAGCCAACTTGTGGCGTGTGGGTTTATAGACTCTTGTATATGACAATCTTTATATATATGATATTCGCATTTCATTTATGGCATTCTTTACTTTCATTGTGTTGTATAATGTTTAACAATTGCGTTGAGTAAAGACCTAGAATGCACTATAGTGTATGTTAGATGTGATAGTGGGTATGACAGCTATCATGAAACACATCTAGTAGTCACTGTGTATTCTGAATTAGTTTCTAGTCGATTGAGCCGTCAAAATGAGGATAAGGCCGCCCGAGCTCGAGACTAGTATCTGCGATGCGAAGTACCATGTTTCATTGGTAGGGAACATTGTGATGTTCTGAGCATGCAGATAGATAGTGACCTGGTGATCTATCGAACTACCCTCGTTCGGACTTTCCAAGTGGTTACCATTTGTCGAGTTGATAAGTCCGAGGTCTTGGTTGTACTGATTAGTCCTCATGACTCGAAACGTCATTGAGACTCTACATGATATGCGTCTCACTTTGACCCGTTTGCCGACTCACTTGGGGTCATTAGGCGGTGGGATTGGGTGAGACCCCGATGCATGTAGGAGTCGATGTATCGTTGTCGAGGATTCACCGCTCGCATACATGCGTGGATATCCTATGCTATCTGAGGGGATAATAGTGTATAAATCTCTGGCCAGAGTACTAGAAGTGTTTTAGGTAAATGGGTTTACCTGGTTACACTCGCGATGTCACTATTCGATCTCCAAGATGTACGCATAGCTATCAGATCTATAGCGACTCTCGATTTACCAATGGTCGTTGATCTGATCGGGATATATGGATTGAAAGGACCGTACTGTACGCTAACCACGACCAACTGGTTCTTGCAGGAACTATCAGTGATACCTAGGGGATCATGGGGTGATGTTGCTAGACGCTCTTACCATGATCCGATTGGCAAGTCCGGAATTGTTATTCCGGAGCCACAACGGTTGTGGGACCTCGTCTAGCTGTATCCCTGAACCATTGAGGGTCACACAAGTACTGGATTCGAGATTCCCGCATGGATACTGAGCTCAATGTGTTGAGAAAGGGAAGAGGATTTTGGGGAGTGCGACTTCCTAAAAGTCAACAGGGGTCAATCGTGATTTCCCGCTGTTGAGGGGCAAAACGGTCATTTTGCACTGGGGTTCTGAAAAATGGTTTTTCAGATCATAGTATTCAGTTTTGGAAACTGAGTCGATCGGTCCGATCTGATCGGCGATCGGAGTTATGATGAAGTCACGGTGATGGGGATGAACCGAATGTTCATCCGTTGGACCCGGGCCCGTTGGGCCGGTCCAATTCCATCATTAAGTCTACTTAAAGTAGACTTAGACTTAATCACATAAGACTTTGACACAACTTAAAACCCTAAACCTAGTGTGCTAGCCGCCGCCTCCCTCCTCTCTCAAAAGCCGCCGCCGTCGCCGCCTAGCGCCGGCCAACTTGACGAGGAGAATCCATCCGTGCTGATCTCGTCAGGCCTTCTAGTGTAGGCTGACGAAGGAGTCTCGGATAAATAATTAGATTATTTAATTTATGCATGTTAATTAGATTATCTGCATGATTGGGATGATCGAGAGCCGTGCCCAATTTGTTAGGTGTATGTGATAGGTTTTTGTGATTCGGTTTGTAAATATTTTGATTATCATTTAAAGTGGGCATGTTTGTGACCCGTTCCCACCCCTTGATAAATGTATCCCTTATATGTCATGGTAAATTTAAATGTAAAATTACTAGATTTAGTGGGAGGACATCCGAAGACGGTGGACAATGACGATCGAGAATATTGAAGACCGAAGATCTGTAAAACCGGAAGCATTGTAATAGGATTGCATTGCATATTGCATTACCCCTAGGATTGGACTCAGGTCCGTGGCTGGCAACGACGGACCGCATAGCTCTCGCGATCGATCATCCCAATGTTTTTATATATATCATATATAGTTAGTTGAATCCGCATGTTGCATGTTTTAAATATGATTTAAAATAACTACATGAGACCAAATTTTCAAAAATGAAATCCCTCGTTTTAAATATGATTTAAAACTTATATCAAGATAAATGTTTATTCGATAAACTAAAGGGAATTTAAATTTGTTTAAATTTCCCTACCATCCATCAACAATGGGTGTACGTCGATACTACCCGTATACATGGCCCGGCTCATATTATTGAGGGGGTCATGTATGCCGAAAAGCTGTCCACGCCATTGACACTCGTTGTGAGTTCGGTTGGAACTTCCTTTAACGTTGGCTCATATTATTGGGGACGTTAAGGGGACCGTCCTTCACGACTCAACATTGATGGGTCATCTTGACACGTGATAGTAAACGGCGTCATATTATTGGGCCCTTACTGGACGTGAGGTGAATACATGGAGGGCGCTGGCCGCGCTTGGTTGCACGACGAAGCTGTTGGACAGCGGCCGAGATGTGCGCGCCTGCCGCGCATAGCGTCTGTTCACGCCGCGCGATGGGCGTCTTCACGTCGCGCGCTGGCCGCGCGATTGGAGGCCGAGAGGTGGCCGACCGGCTACTGTTGATTTTGCGCAAGCTGTTGCGCTCATCGACGCCGGCGGTTGCATGCTTATTGCGCGCTGGGCTGGCCGATGGTTGCTGGTTGTCGCGCTTGGCGCGACGTTGTGCGGCTGCCGCCGCGCGATTTTCCTGGTGGTGGCCACCGCCCAGCGATGCTCCGGCGATGTCGTGACGGCTGATTTCTTCTAGTGTTTAGTTCGGGCCTGTCCCGGGCTGCCCGTGAAGTTTTCGGGCCGATATTCGATATCGAGCCCGTTTTGGTCGATTTTGAAATTTTGAGATTTTTGGGCCTATAAATTTGTTTTTCGGCAAAATACGATTTTATTAAAATGCGATTTCGTAATTAGAATATGATTTTACAATAAATAATTAGATTATTTAATTATGCATGTTAATTAGATTAATTGCATGATTGGGGTGATCGAGAGCCGTGCCCAATGTGTTAGGTGTATGCAATAGGTTTTATTTGATTTCGGTTTTTTAATATATTTGATTATCATTTAAAGTGGGCCTGTTTGTGGCCCGTTCCCACCCCTTGATAAATGTATCCCTTATCTGTCATAGCAATTTAAATGTAAATTACTAGATTTAGTGGGAGGACATCCGAAGACGGTGGACGATGATGATCAAGATATTGAAGTTCGAAGATCTGTAAAACCGGAAAGCATTGTAATAGGATTGCATTGCATATTGCATTACCCCTAGGATTGGACCCAGGTCCGTGGCTGGCCACCACGGACCGCATAGCTCTCGCGATCGATCATCCCAATGTTTACTTTATATATGTTGATATATAGTTTAATTGAATCCGCATGTTTGCATGTTTTAAATTAGATTTAAATATGCATGAGACCAAAATGTTTTTCAAAATAAAATCCCTCGTTTTAAATTTGATTTAAAACTTATATCAAGATAAAATGTTTATTCGATAAACAAAAGTGGTATTTAAATTTGTTTAAATTAACCCTACCTTCCATCAACAATGGGTGTACGTCGATGCTACCCGTATACATGGCCCGGCTCATATTATTGAGGGGGTCATGTATGCCGGAAAGCTGTTCACGCCATTGACAATTGTTGTGAGTTCGGTTGGAACTCCCTTTAACATTGGCTCATATTATTGGGGACGTTAAGGGGACCGTTCTTCACGACTCAACATTGATGGGTCATCTTGACACGTGATAGTAAACGGCGTCATATTATTGGGCCCTTACTGGACGTGAGGTGAATACATGGGGTTGCACCGGTTGCAATCGGAAACTACCTTTTGGGGGTCATGGATGGCTGATATTATTCGGGTCCATGATCGCTTGATTGGGCTCCGTGTACCCACTAAAGAAACTTGCTTTCTCGATTTCATTAGAGGGTGATGAAATTGTTAAAATAGTGGGAGGGTAATTCATAAAACTTAACGACCTTGTTTTATGTCTTAGCGATTATTTTATATATAGTTAGTGATGTATGTCTGCTTTTCTTTTCAGTATTACTGCATTGTAAAATGGTTTCTATGAGAAACCCACTCGCTGCTATATTGGATAGCAACAGGTTCACCGGTCTGAACTACCAAGACTGGCTCCGCAACCTCAATCTTGTATTGGCTTCGGAGAAACTTCTTTATGCGATAGAGAAGAGTCCTCCGAAGGAAGCCCCTGCCGATATATGCCCTGAGGAGCTGGTAACGCTTAAACAATGGTGGGACGATGAGGTTAAAGCTCGATGCTATATGATGGCGTCGATGTCCAATGAAATGCAACGGCGCTTTGAGAAGACAAAGTATGCTGCTGACATACTTTTTCATCTCAAAGAACTGTACGGGGAGAACTCTCGACATGAGAGGTTCACGGCTGTCAAGGAGCTTATGACAAGACGCATGCGCGATGGGACTTTGGTCCGCGAGCATGGGGTTAGTATGATTGGGCTCGTTGAAAAGCTGTCGGGCCTTGATATCGCACTTCCACACGAGCTATCGGTGGATGTACTTCTCCTCTCACTACCCGCTGCATTTGACCCCTTTGTGGTCAACTTCAACATGAACAAGCTGGACGCAACCCTTGAGGAGGTGGTTAACATGCTTGTAGTGTTTGAAGGACCATAAAGAAGGACAAACCCGTCCTCCTTATGGGCTCTTCTTCCTCTGCGAAGAAGGGGCCCAGACGCAAGAGCAAGAAGCGTTCTGCTCCTGCGAAGGAGGAAAAGTCCGCCAAGAAGCCAAAGGCAAAGGCTTCCAAGCCAAACAAGAGCGAGGATGTTTGCCACCACTGCCACAAGCCTGGGCATTGGAGGAGGAACTGCTCATACATGAGGATTTGGGGATGTCATGCTTACGTGAAGCAGACAGTGGGAGATAAGCTGGATACGAGATCCATCTTATGCTACTTCATTGGGTATCCAAAGAATTCCATTGGAAACTACTTCTACTATCCGAGCGAAACAAAAGTGTTTGTCTCTAGGAATGCCACATTTATGGAAAGGGAATTTCTTCTTGATAGAAAGGGCAAAATAGTATAACTTGAAGAGGTTCGAGATCCAATCAAAGTACCAAGTGAATCTCCCGCACCTCCAGAGCCAGTAACAGAAATGGTCGCACCTAGGAGATCCGAAAGGGTTCCTAGGGCTCCTGAGAGATATGGTTTTCTCCTTGAAGATGATCAAGGTGATCAAGTTGTTGGATCTGATCCAAGAACTTTCAAGGAGGCAATTTCCGATGCTGATTCTAATTTGTGGCTTGAAGCAATGCAGTCTGAGTTTGACTCGATGCATGCTAACCAAGTTTGGACTCTTGTTAATCCTCCCGAAGGAATTGTTCCTATTGGCTGTAAATGGGTATACAAGAGGAAACTTGGGCCTGATGGTAAGGTAATGACCTACAAGGCACGACTGATCGCGAAGGGTTACACTCAAAGGCAAGGTGTTGACTATGATGAAACCTTCTCGCCAGTCGCAATGTTCAAGTCGATTAGAATTTTGTGAAAACTATGAGATATGGCAAATGGATGTGAAAACTGCGTTCCTTAATGGAAACATTAAGGAAGAGATCTATATGACGCAGCCTGAGGGTTTCACATCTGTTGGAAGCGAGCATAAGGTATGCAAGCTTCAGAGATCGATCTACGGTCTCAAACAAGCATCACGAAGTTGGAACCTAAGATTCGATGAAACAATTAAGGAATTTGGTTTCATCAAGAATCCCG
>KQ994500.1:0-14856 GCA_001598015.1 Dorcoceras hygrometricum
TTCTGTTGGTAGAACGAGTCACTGTTCCCGTTGCTGTTTGCATATGCCATTACGAAACAGTGGACACGAGCTGTTGGCAGATATCTCTTCTCTCAATTACTTCATCAAAACTCGAATATCCAAATCAATCACTCCACTATTCCAAGATCTGATTTTGATCAATTCGAAACTTATAACTGTAGCTTGAGCTAATCACTGTTGTCAGCAATGTTGATCATCGTGAATATTATCATTTAATTCCAAATCTTTTCTTTTCTTTGTTATCACCAAAACTATAAATTTTATCCTAACACCAAGTCTGAGATACCCTGTCGTCTGAATATACTATGTTGTTAATTGCAACGGGTGAATGACCAGTAGTTACTTTGTATCAACACTTATCTTATTTTTGTTATCACCAAAACTATAAATTTTATCCTAACAATTTTCCCCTTTTTGGTGATGACAAAACTTAGCAGCCGAGATAAAAGAATGAGTAAAAATAAATTGCACAGGGTCTGGTAAAATTCAAAATTTCATTAACTGAAAGATTTGTACATAAGCTTTGTACAAAAGATCAACACCAATTCTATCCTAGCCAGTCTTCAAACGACCTTCTGAACGGTCCACCACTGTCATATCGTCTTCACTTCGAATGACCACTCCTGTTGCCAGAACTACGCCTTTCACTGCTTCTGCCTCTGCCTCGACCTTCTCTGCTCATACTACCACTAAATCTGTCCACAATATATGTTGTGCGAACATTGTCGCCACCTGTATTGCCACTGCCTCTGCCTTGATCATCAGGAAGAGGTTGAGGTCCTCGGCTTCTGCTATTTTCCCCCTTTTTGTCATTATCGCCCCGATTAATATAATTCACAAGTTCGTTCAGCTGGTCGGTAATATGATTCAGGGTCTCATGTGCCGTAGCACGAATTCCAGCAAATCATTGCGAGTAGCTGCAACCTGCTCATCTAAATATGTGACTTTTGCATTAAGCACTTTTACCTCCCTTCGAACATCAACGACATCAATGGCAGTAGTAGCGGCCTGAGCACTGAGTTGCTTTTGGGATGATTTGATATCCAGCGACAAGAGATAGTTGTTCCTATAACGTCTTTGAGTAAGAAAAATGATAAATGCGTATGGACCCTAGAGTGTTCATCCAGTTTTGATAGATTTAAGCAAGCGTTTATAGAAGTCCCTATTTCATCATGGCAGTTTGGAAGATAGAATTACGCTATATTCTCATATGCATCAAAGAATGGTTTGGGTGCTGATTATATGCAATATAATAAAGTGATTGCCTTTTATGCCCCTAGACAACTGAAGTTTACGAGAAGAGCTACCATACTTACGATCTAGAGAATCAGTGGCCTTCGCATTAAATAATTTGAGGTACTACTTTAAGTATTTCTTCACCCAGCAGGAGTTCAACACGCGACAAGGAAGATAGTTAGAGCAGATAAACACTCCGATTGCATCATTAGATAACATATAGGTGAAGTTAACTTAGTAGCAGAGGCGGTAAGTAAAGGGGTAGTAGGTTAGCTCAACTTTCAGTTCAGAGACCATTAGCTAAAGAATTGAGAGTTTTGAACTGGAAGTGTTTACGCATAAGTGAGCTGCAAAGTTAGTTGTGCTTACCATCCAGTCTACGTTAAAAGATAGGATCTGAGTTGTGCAGCGGAAGCGTAACCAAGTGACGATTAACTTCACAAATGAAAGAAACACAACGAACAGAGTAGACAAAAAGGGCTTTGCTAATATCCATCTCTACGAGCTGATACATCTTGCGTCTGAGCAGACTTATGAAGAATAATAGTGACAATTCTTCTTAGAGAAAACATAATGCTGAGAAATATAAGTAGTCCCATGATTAAGATTCATGGAGAAAATCTTTCAGAAAGAGAAGCAAACTAAGAAGCCGAGACGGATTTTCATAGTTGATACCCAGATCTGTATAAGTAAGTCAATTTCGAGGACGAAATTTCTTTAACGAGGGTAGATTGTAATGCCCAGGAAATCCATAAATCCACTATGAAATATCTGAATTTTTAGAAGGGTTTAAATTGATATTTCAGTACCCTTCTTCAGCTTCAGTTCGGGGAATTCGGTTTTCGTCCAAGCTGAATTTTCAGATTTGACAGGAAACCGGTTCACAGGATTTAGCCAGTTCGAACCCTATCAAGCACGGTCAAAGGTATTTTAACTCAATCGGTGAAAATATTTTTAAATACAAAATGAGCTCATGCTTTTAATTTGCCTATAAATACACGTTGCAAGTACCTTCACCCTCATTTATCAAACTTCTTCCAACAATTTCCATTTTAAAGCTGTGGGTACTATGAGGAAAAGCTCTCTGCCGACCAGAGCTTCAAAACTCTTTCAAAGTGATTTTGATCGTGTTTGTAAGTGGTTCAACGCTGGAAGATTTCCGTCAGCTGTGTTCAGCATTAGAGGCAAGTAAACTCTGTTTTTTGCGGCACTTTTGAAAGCATATATTGTTTCTGTTTGCATGTTTGTATGAGTTTAAGGTTTGAAAAACGTTTTCTTTAAAACTTCTTCAAACAGTGGAGTTTAAGATGTTTTCTTTGAAGTTTTGATCCATAAAAGTTAGTATAAAATATTTGATGATATTCGTTCAGTTTCTTCCTGAGTTTTTAAGGATATTCTTCAAGCAGCTTACAAGAAGCTTAAATGATTTTGTGTCAGTAGCTTACAAGTATGTTGTCTATTCTTGTTTACTGGAGCTTTCTTTAGATATTTTCGATCTCTTCAGACTAAGGAAATCTTTCAAGCTGGTAGTTGTTATTGAACTAAGTTTGCGACCTTCTCATTTTTGCGTGCTTGTTTCTAACACGCGAGCTGGTCTCTTAGTCCAGTCCGCTTACGATCTGATTTCAATATCTAGTTTGCTTGTGATCTTGTTTCATTATTCAAGTCCGTTTGAAATTTGATTTGTGTGCTCAGTCGTCCGTGATCTAATTGTCCGAGCTGAATTGACTTTCATTGACCAAGTAGCCCAGAGCTGGTTTTTTATTTTGAACCAGTACGTTCGCATGATACTTTACTTCGAGCTGACCCAACTTAGGTCCATTCTGGATTGATACAGTGATTTTAACTTTAATTCCTCTTTTCTTTGGAGTTGATACGAAGGTATAACTCCATTCTGTACGCAGTTATACCCATTGAAAGAAATAGTACACCAGCTTAGAGCTCTGCTGTTCACTATTCATTTCAATAGCCCAAGAGGTTCCAGTTTTCTTCTTCAATTGAACTCCCAATAGTTTTCGAACATCTAAAGAATTTTAAAACAGCAATCCATATTTGAAAACGGTATGTTCCAGATCAGAGAAACGTAGAAAGATTTACAAAAAGTTTAAAAGAAAAGTTCAAAGTTATTTATGATAAAGATAACAGACGGTCAGCAAAGGAATGGTGAGGACGCTGGCTGACGAACCAGTGTGTCCTTTCACAATGGAAGGGACAGGGCTTTTTGGTTGACGAACTATTTACCCCTTCACAAGCATAGTCGGGATTTATTCCGCAGTTCCTGATTTCAGATGATATTTTGATCAAATGACCTAGACCTATGTACAAGTATCTGAGCCATAATTCAATAGAAAATGAGAAAATAGCACAGGGTTGTTTACAATCACAGTTTAAAGAAAAGTTTCTATTACTTCCTTTTACAAGCACTATCAAATGCTTAAAGTATGTTTCAAACATGTGTAGTTATGCTTTCAAAAGTTTCAGTTATCCAGATTACAGTATTCAGCTTATCAGCTTTTGAGTTATAGCAGCTATTGAGTTTTCAGTTCAGTATCAGTTATTGTTATGCATGTATTGCCTGCCTTCGTTATATCCATATTTGCTTACTGAGCCCCTAGGTTTATTAGTTTTTCTAAGTGCAGGTGATCAGATTTAGAATTTCTTGTTGGTGCGAGCTGGATAAGATCGGGGGTGTTTATCGTGGAACCTACGTTTTTGCGCTATCCAGATTTACGTATTTTTGTTCAGTACAGTTTAAGTTAATTCAGTTTACACCGAATTTGTATCAGTTATGTTATATAAAGTTCTCCTGAATGAATTATTTTGAAATGTTTAATACATTTTCCGCATGTCCTAAAGGACTTGAGTTCTTTTCTTTTCAGTCGTGATTTGAATTCTCTTTTCAGTTTCTATGGAACTTATAGGAGTTATTTCATATGAAGTCACTACAACCCGAGATTAATCAATTTGCAATTGTTTGTTCGCATTCCATACCGTTTATAAGTTTGAGCTATTGCTAAGTTCGAAATCTGAATTTCTAAAATATCGCAGTTTAGTTCAGAAATATTTAGTTAATTGTCTTTCGACCAAGTGCACTTTTTGAGTATCGTTCAATTTGAATCTTCAATTTATTATAATTTCAATTCGAAAAACTGGGTCGTTACATATTAAGCATAAGATTAACATAAAGAAAGTAAACATTAATCATAAACTTTCTTAAAATTTGCGTTATAAAATAACCTATTCATTTTTCTGTATGAGATGTGGCACAGAAGCTCTCCTTAGGTCGGATCACTTGATCAAGCTCATCTGATATCACGTTTATGATGAGCTATCGCCCATTAACATTCATGTTTGGTGGGGCACCCTGGTCTGTCGACCGACATCCACACTCCTGTAATTTGGCTGGGCACCCCGATCCGTCTACGGATATCCACACGCCCATAATGTTGGTCTCGAAAACGGGGGTTGTTCGTGAGCTCTGCCACAACTCACGTAGGCTCTCACATAGCCCAAGTACCAACCCGTGAGTTGCATGCATTTAAAAGATTTTAATTGTTCCGAAAACCAGCACGCAACAGAGAACCGGATCGCGTATATGCAGAACCAGCTTAGCGTTAAACCGGCACAGTGCATGAGACTGGTTCTAGCTGATAGTTCTTACCAGCTCATTAAATAACGTGCGATCTGGTTATATAAGTTCTTAAGCTGCAGTAGCTTAATGTTCTTGAATTAAAGTGCACAGAGATACAGATTGAGTAATGAAGTTAAATCATGCGGAAATAACTCAACCTGAACTCTTATATTCGAAACTCTTTAAACAGTTTTAAACGTGATAAACATACATGCAATGCGTATGAATGAATGCGGAAAGCAGTAAAGGAAATACGTTGAGGTTTTTTATGGAAGTTCGGAGCAAACTCTCGTACATCTCCCCTTCTTCCACAATCGGGAAGGATTCCACTAGAAGGCTTTGATTACAGTGACCCTTCGCTGCAACCCACTCCTACGACCCGTAGCCGCAAGAACTCGTAGCAACACCACTGCACATTAAGCCCTCAAGCTGTGTGTCTAACATCACTTCTTTACTGCCTCAGTGAGAAAGGCTACACACACTTCTTTAACGCCTCATTGCGAAAAAGACAACTAGACTTGTTTAACGTCTCTGTTCAAATACTACAATGGAGAGTTTTCAAATTGATTCACTCATTTTTCTATTTCGCTCAACTCTCGAATGTATGAGTGAATAGTGTGTGAGATTTACAGTGTACGCTCAATCTCTCAAAGATAGAATCTCACACACTGGGAAGTGTTCCTGTTTGAGCTGGTTTTTCAATGTCTTTCCAGAGCTTGTGCTGCCGACTTGATTATTTTTTGAAGTCCATCAGTGCATTAGCTCACACCTAAGCACTGAACCAGCTTGCACACCAGATGCCACAGAATGTGCAAACTTGTGACGAGCACTGCTATGTGTTTTGCATTACTCTATTTTCTGTTTTGCACTTGCACAACACTCTCTCCGCATTTCATTGCTCACTGCTCCATGTTCTGCTTGTGCTCTGCTCTTGATATAGCCTCTCGTGCAGATCCGTTGTACACAAAGGTTTAGCCGTTGAAAAGTCTTCTGACACTGTTGTACTTTGTGTCCTTTGTCATTAAATGTTTCTGCAAGATTTTTGGCTTTTAGCATGTGAGCACTATTCTGAGAGGACAACACAGCAAATCGATTTGAACACTGAAAAGTATTATGCGTAAAGTCTTGTGTCCAAATCGCTTTGCTTGTCGTTTTGTCCAATTCTGCTTCTGAACTCTGGTTCTGCTTTGCTGAGCTGGTTTGACTTTAACCATCTTGGTTCTTTGTACCAGCTCGTAGATTTGATGGCATCTGTTATTGTGCTATCGAGCTGGTCTCTACTTCTAGTTGCTCTCTTCTTATCTTTCCTACTCTTGAGCTGCTTCGAACCATCTTGTTCATCATACTCAGCAGGTCGCTTCTCTGAGCTGGTTTCTTAGCTGGTTTCCTCTCCAGCTGGTTTCTTTATTTACTACAGCCGCATTCTGCTTCCCCATCATAAGCATCCAGCTGCTGAGGTCCTTGATCAGATTTTCTCTTCCATGATCTGGTTTACCAGCTCGGCTCTATTCTTCTTGTCAAAAGCCATTGTGTGCTTGCTTGTTCACTTGGTCCATTCAGACACCTCATCCAAACTATCGGCAAGCACACCTTTCTCTCACTGGTTGAGCTGCAATCCAGCACCAGTGAATATATCCATCTTCTTTGGGATATAATACCCAGTTCAGATTCAGTCTTCCCAAGGACTGAGATCCCCTATGATGAACTAGTTATAAGTGCGTTCTGTGATCAGACCTGCACTTGATCAACGCACTTGTATACGGCTGTCCACTTGAACACGGCACTTGTACTTTGCACTTGATCTGCGCTTGCACTTAGACATTCTGCGCTTGAACTCTGCTCTTCAAAATACTCTGTGCTTGATCTACGTGCTACTCCTGCTCCAGGCTGGTGAACCAGCCTGGTGTTCCTGTATTCTGGAATTAAACAACTGAACCAGCTTGGGCGTCTCCTTACTGTTCCAGCTAGATATATTTGACCAGTCCAGCTCAGGCGTCCCCTCACTGTTCCAGTTTGGATATCTTCGTGTCTACTCCAGTCTAAGCAAGCTGCGCATGTCACGTAAAGCGTTAGTACAATAGTAGCAGATTTTGTGTGAATCAAAACTTAGATTCTGATCTGAAAAACAGATCCAACAATCTATCCCTTTTTGATTTACACAAAATCTGGATAAACATATGCAGGTATGTTCATGCTTCAAAATATTTCTTCCCCTTTTTGTGGGAATCAAAAAGGTTTTGAAATTAAGTCTCCCCCTTAATGTCTAAAACAAAACTCCCCCTATACAAAACATGGGGTTATTTTATTTTGAAAACGAAAGCATTTTTCGAGGGACGACATTTTGTAAAAGCAAGTGCATGAGATTTTGAAGACATGGTCTATGCTACTCAAAAGTTCTCATTCATTTAGACCAGAGGATCAATAGAAGATTCAATTACAGAATCTCTTCCATTTTTCCCTAAGTCTTAGCCTCGCTCGACCCTCGAGATCTTGGCGTCCACAGACCTCGTGCAATCTGTCAGCTCGTTAGAAGAGATGTTGCCGCTCTTTCCTTTTGAGAAATTGCTCTGCAATTTAATAGACATTCCTCCCCCTGTCCATATAAAATGAGTTTTGAAACACTTAAAAATTTTGTAGCATAGACAGGCTTTCGAATGACTATCAGTCAGACATATATTTTAAAACTGTTTAAAACATTTTTCGAAAAGAAATGCACTATTCAAGAATGACCTGCTCTGATACCAATTGTCGGTCCCAAAAACAGGGGTTGTTCATGAGCTCTACCACAACTCACTAGGCTCTCACACAGCCCAAGTACCAACCCGTGAGTTGCGTGCATTTAAAAGATTTTAACTGTTCCGAAAACCAGCACGCAACAGAGAACCGGATCGCGTATATGCAGAATCAGCTTAGCGTTAAACTAGCGCAGTGCATGATACTGGTTCTAGATGATAGTTCTTACCAGCTCAATAAAAGAACGTGCGATCTGGTTATATAAGTTCTTAAGCTGCAGTAGCTTAATGTTCTTGAATTAAAGTGCCCAGAGATACAGATTGAGTAATGAAGTTAAATTATGCGGAAATAATTCAACCTAAACTCTTATATTCGAAAGCTCTTTAAACAATTTTAAACGTGATAAACATACATGAAATGCGTATGAATGAATGCGAAAAGCAGTAAAGGAAATACGCTGAGGTTTTTTTATGGAAGTTCGGAGCAAACTCTCCTACATCTCCCCTTCTTCCACAAACGGGAAGGATACCACTAGAAGGCTTTGATTACAGCGAGCCTTCGCTGCAATCGACTCCTACAACCAGCAGCCGGAAGAACTCGTATCAACACCACTGCACATTAAGCCCTCAAGATATGTGTCTAACATCACTTCTTTACCGTCTCGGCGAGAAAGGCTACACACACTTCTTTAACGTCTCATTGCGAAAGACAACTAGACTTGTTTAACGTCTCTGTCCAAATACTACAATGGAGAGTTTTCAAATTGATTCACTCATTTTTCTATTTCTTTGAACTCTCGAATGTATGAGTGAATCGTGTGTGAGATTTACAGTGTACGCTCAATCTCTCAAAGATAGAATCTCACACACTGGGAAGTGCTCCTGTTTGAGCTGGTTTTTCAATGTCTTTCCAGAGCTTGTGCTGCCGACTTGATTATTCTTTGAAGTACATCGGTGCATTAGCTCACACCTAAGCAATGAAACCTGCTTGCACACCAGATGCCACAGAGTGTGCAAACTTGCGACGAGCACTGCTATGTGTTGTGCATTACTCTATTTTCTGTTTTGCACTTTCACAACACTCTCTCTGCATTTCGTTGCTCACTGCTCCATCTTCTGCTTGTGCTCTGCTCTTGATATAGCCTCTCGTGCAGATTTTCCCGTTGGACACAAAGGTTTAGCCGTTGAAAAGTCTTCTGACACTGTTGTACTTTGCGTCCTTTGTCATTAAATGTTTCTGCAGGCTTTTCGGCTTTTAGCATGTGAGCACTGTTCTGAGAGGACAACACAGCAAATCGATTTGAACACTGAAAAGTATTATGCGTAAAGTCTTGTGTTCAAATCACTTTGCTTGTTGTTTTTTCCAATTCTGCTTCTGAACTCTGGTTCTGCTTTGCTGAGCTGGTTTGACTTTAACCAGCTTGGTTCTTTGTACCAGCTCGTAGATTTGATGGCATCTGCTATTGTGCTATAGATTTGGTCTCTACTTCTAGTTACTCTCTTCTTATCTTTCCTACTCTTGAGCTGCTTCGAATCATCTTGTTCATCATACTCAGCAGGTCACTTCTCTGAGCTGGTTTCTCAGCTGGTTTCCTCTCCAGCTGGTTTCTTTATTTACTGCAGCCGCATTCTGCTTCCACGTCATAAGCATCCAGCTGCTGAGGTCCTTGATCAGGTTTTCTCTTCCCTGATCTGGTTTACCAGCTTGGCTCTATTCTTCTTGTCAAGAGCCATTGTGTGCTTGCTTGTTCACTTGGTCCATTCAGACACCTCATCCAAACTATCGGCAAGCACAAATTTCTCTCACTGGTTGAGCTGCAATCCAGCACCAGTGAATATATCTTATCTTCTTTGGGATATAATACCCAGTTCAGATTCAGTTTTCCCAAGGACTGAGATACTATTATGAACTGGTTACAAGTGCGTTCTGTGATCAGACCTGCACTTGATCACCGCACTTGTATACGGCTCTCCACTTGAACACGGCACTTGTACTTTGCACTTGATCTGCGCTTGAGCCGTTCTGCACTTAGACATTCTGCGCTTGAACTCTACTCTTCAAAATACTCTACGCTTGATCTGCGTGCTACTCTTGCTCCAGGCTGGTGAACCAGCTTGGTTTTCCCTACATTCTGGAAGTAAACTACTAAACCAGCTTGGGCATCCCCATACTGTTCCAGCTAGATATCTTTGACCAGTCCAGCTCAGGCGTCCCCTCACTGTTCCAGTTTGGATATCTTCGTGTCTACTCCAGTCTAAGCAAGCTGCGTATGTCACGTAAAGCGTTAGTACAATAGTAGAAGATTTTGTGTGAATCAAAACTTAGATTCTGATCTGTAAAAACATATCCAACACGTAAACTGATCGTCTATTATCTTTGTCACAGCTCACAAAACTTTGAAATCACTTCCTTTAAGCTTATGAAATATGACAGAGAAACTTCTGTCATTCCTCCTTCGTAACCTTGCCATATAACATTAAAATATTGTACTATCAGATTGCACACAAGCGCTTCGTTTTTGTTAAAAGACTCCATTATTATTTGAAAATACTATTGGGTGTACGACGGAACACAATTCTAGAAATTCTGAAATCACCTTAGGATAGAAAATAGATCACATCTTAGATCAGATCTGGGTAGAAAACAGATCACAGCTTAGATCAACTCTGGGTAGAAAATAGATCATAAGCATAAAACAGCTCTGGGTGAGAAATCAGATCGTGAGCGTAAAAAAGCTCAGAGAATAAAACAGATCATGACTGGTTGGTCAACTCAGATTAGGGAAAGTGTACACAACTTAGAATAGTCAGGCGAAATTATGAAAGTCAACCAAGGTCAACTCATCTTAGGCTAATCAGACCAGATCACGAGCACAGAGCAGCTCGGAGGGAAAAACAGATCACGTGCTTGAACCAGCTCAGAAGATAGAAAGTATACCACGCGCATGGAACAACTCGAAAATTTAAAGGAACATTCAACTCAGACTAGGATAGAGATGTCAGCTCGTAGGTTCAACCAACTCGGGAAAAGAAATCAGATCGCGACGCGAACTCAGGAGCAGCTCGGGAGAACAAGTATACCGCAAGTGTAAACTAGAACAGTTCAGGGATCCAACTACAAACTGAAATCATCGAACGAGGTTAGAATGACTATAGAGTACTTACAACAGCTTGGAGAAGTTCGAACAGATTAGCTAAACTTATCAGATCAGAACAGAGTTCCTACTAGACCAGCTTCGCCTATCAGCTCAGAACCTCATCCTTAGCCATCCAACACGAGTACTAAAAACAGCTTGTAGAAGTTCGAACAGATTAGCTAAGCTTATCAGATCAGAACAGAGTTCCACTAGACCAGCTTTGCCTATCAACTCAGAACTTCATCCTTAGCCATCCAGCACGAGTACTGAAAACAGCTTGGAGAAGTTCGAAAAGATTGGCTAAGATTATCAAATCGGAATAGCACTCTAACTAGACCAACTCTGCCTATCAGGTCAGAACCTCATCCTTAATCATTCAGCATGACTAATTCTCTAGAAACATACAGGGAACTCTACTTTGAAGCTATTTCGTACAACCCAAAAATTTGAAAACCTCGAAACCGCCACACCGTAAAAGGCAGTATAAATATATCCATAAATGGCAAACACATCACCAAAGTGAAGTATAAAATTTTCTAGCAACAAAAATACATCTATATATACTGCCTATCTTATAGAAATAGAAAATTTTATACTGCATTTTGGTGATGTGTTTATACTGCCAGTTATGGATATATTTATACTGCCTTTTACGGTGTGGGGATTTCGGGGTTTTCAAGGTTTTTCGGGGGTTTAGGGGAAGACCTTTTTGGTACTTTTTCTGTGTGCTTAAGGGAGGCAATACATATAGATGTATTAAGAGACCTTTTTGGTACTTTTTCTGTGTGCTTAAGGGAGGCAATACAAATCACTCCCTGTTTGGACCCACGTGATCCTAACTCGATGAAATAACTACTGAGACCACACTTGGACCAAACCCTATCCCCATGAACCGCCCATGATCGAAGCTTCACAAGAAACAATTCAAATACGGTTTAAAAACCGTGATGCATGCATGAATCGTAAACAATAAACATAGATCTCACATACAAATCATGCAATCATTATTTAAAAACAGTGTAATATGATTTAAATGGTGAGAAAATGAAGAATATAACATGCCTTGATTGAAGAATATGGAAGAACTATGCGTTACCGGAGCGGAGGACAAGATATCGGGACAAAACACCTTGAAATCACCACAAATAATTATGGAACTCGAGCCTAGGGGAGGGAGTGGCGGCTTGAGGGAGTGTGGGGGTGAGGGTTTTCGAAAATTAGGGTGGTGAGGAAAATGAATTGTGCCAAAAAGACCACTCTCAAGGATTTAATTAGAAAATAAAAGAGTTTTTTACTTTATTAACCCCCACTAATTAAACATATTAGTTAAAACTCTAAACTTAAACTTTAAAACTCTACAAGATATCGGGACAAAACACCTTGAAATCACCACAAATAATTATGGAACTCGAGCCTAGGGGAGGGAGTGGCGGCTTGAGGGAGTGTGGGGGTGAGGGTTTTCGAAAATTAGGGTGGTGAGGAAAATGAATTGTGCCAAAAAGACCACTCTCAAGGATTTAATTAGAAAATAAAAGAGTTTTTTACTTTATTAACCCCCACTAATTAAACATATTAGTTAAAACTCTAAACTTAAACTTTAAAACTCTAGATTTTTGTAACATAAGATCCCTCAATTTTTAAAATGTAATAAAGTTTATTAGAACAGCCCGTATAGGTGAAAAACGGATTCCCCTCGACAAATATACCTAAAAATCTCAGTTTTCGGGAATTGCTGCTTAAAATAATAATTTTGGCTCCTAAAAATACGAGGGCTTAAAAATTTCACATAATTTTAGTCTCGATCGTTCCTAGTCTCGTCAACGCGTCCGGAACTCAATCATGCTAAAAACATGTCATGCACATCATAGAACATTAAAATTATCATTTAATCACATAAAATGGCATATAATATTCTAAAATAATTTTCTCCCAAGTCATGCACTCATTCTCACGTAGTTAGGATTTTTGGGCGTTACAAATGATATATGGCAAGGTGACGAAGGAGGAATGACAGAAGTTTCCCTGTGAAATATCATAAAGTTTTAAAGGAAGTAGATATCAAAAGTTAAAGTGAATTATGACAAAGATAACAGACGGTTAGCATAGGGATGGTGAGGTTGCTGGTTGACGAACCAGTGTGCCCCTTCACACAGTATAGATTGAGATTTATTCCATAGTTCCTGATTTCATATGATAGCTTGTTCAACCGACTGACCTAAGGAGAGCTTCTGCGCCATAACTCAACAAAGATAGAACAGGGTTGTTTACGACCACAATATTGAGAAAATTTTATGTTAAAGCTTACTTACTTTAATACCAGTAAATGCTTTAAATTTTTTTAAGCATGTTCAGTTTATGCTTTATCAGTTACGAGTTTACAAGTTTACAGTTTTTCAGCTTTCGAGTTGTTCAGATTTCGAGTTGTTCAGCTTTCGAGTTCTTGATAAATTTCGAGCATATCAGTTTTCAGCTTATCAATTTAAAGTTATTTTTATGCATGTATTGTCTGTCTTTGTTATCTCCAAATTTGTTTGCTGAGCCTCTAGGCTCACTAATTTTCGTAAGTGCGGGTGATGAGATTTAGCCAGAGCTGGTTGGTGCGAGCTGGATCAGATCGGGGGTATTTATCATGGACATACGTTTCCGTGTTGTTTTAGCTCGCCTACTTTTGTTCAGGTTAGACTTGAGATAATTCATTTTTTAATGAATCAGTTTCAGTTATTTCATATTTCTATACAGTTGTAAACTGAATGAAATCATTTTGCAAGGTTTTATCCGGTTTCTACTTCGTTTTTAAGCTCTGAGCTGTTTTTCAGTTCGTGATCTGAAATATTGTTAGACACAGTTTTTGAACGATTCCGATCACTTCAAGCTTATTCCAGGTAATTTGGATGAATTTGTTCCCTTTGATATACATATGTAATTCCGCACATCTATATACGTATGTATATCAGTCGATCTATTAAATAGTGCACGATTTGAAATTTACACGAAGTTGCAATTTCGTCCAGAATCAGTTATTGTATTTCAATTTGACCTTCATAGTTTATTTATTTAAAATTTTCGGATCGTAACGCTACAATATAAATGAATAAAGATTGTTTTATAATAGAGTCAACAAAGCTCACTACCAACGGTTGGCTAGGTGGGCACCTACTCTAACAAAGATAAAATCCCTGTTGATGATAAGTTTATGGGCATTAGGATCCACAAGCGAAACTCCTTACTCCATCATCATAGCCTAAGAACATACATTTTCTGGATTTAGCATCCAACTTTGATCTTTCTTGTTCATTGTACAAAACATACACAGGACTTCCACATGTATGCATCCGAGAATAATTCGTTGGCTTTCCAATACATACATCCATTGGATTATTCAAATTAATCACTCTTGACGGAGATCGATTGATAATATAACAAGTGGTTTTTACTGATTCTGGGCATAATGACTTGGCTAGACCCACATGTTGGGGATCCGGATCCGCCCCCCGGTCGGGCAGCGGAAGAACAATAAACAGAGAACCGGGAGGCGATCAATACGAAAAACAAATCTACATTCTACGACATTCATAGGATGTTTAGCGAGTTACCTCTCTGGCACTTGTGCCTGGCTCCAACCGGTGTTTCAAGAACCCGGCTCTTCTCGGTAGATTGCGGTAGTTACGCCAATCCGGTCCACGACCAGATCCGAGACTCCTTCGTCAGGATGCACTAGAAGCCCTAACGAGATCAGCACGAACGGATTCTCCACGTCGAGTTGGCCGGAAACTATTTTTCCGGCGAAGGTGGCGGCGGCGCACGGCGACGGCGGCGGCGGCGCACGGCGACGGCGGCGGCGGCGTGAGAGAAGGAAGAGAGGGGGGCGGCGTATTGCTTAGAGTCTAGGGTTTAATGAGTTGTTTTGATCTTGTACTTAAGTCTAATAATAATCTCAATTATATAGACTTAACAATGGATTTGGATCGGCCCATCGGGCTCGGGTCCAAATGACGATATCCATTGCTGCGACTTCATCGTAACTCCGATCGCCGATCAGATCGGACCGATCGACTCAGTTTCCAAAACTGAATGTTATGATATGAAAAACAATTTTTCA
>KQ994500.1:25400-38973 GCA_001598015.1 Dorcoceras hygrometricum
TAAGTGGATCAGCAACGTTGTCCGCAGAGGCGACTCTCTCAACTGCTATGTCATCTCTAGCCACAATATCCCGGATTATGTGTTATTTCCTCAGTATGTGTTTGGATCTTTGGTGAGACCTTGGCTCCTTTGCTTGCGCAACGGCACCCTTGTTGTCGTAGTACACCGGGACTGGACCAACTCCATTAGGAATGACGCCCAACTCTTGGACGAAATTCCTTATCCAAACGGCCTCCTTAGCAGCAGCTGATGCTGCAATGTACTCAGCCTCAGTGGTTGAATCCGCGATGGTGTCTTGCTTGGAACTCTTCCAAGAGACAGCACCACCATTGAGCATGAATACAAATCCAGAGGTTGATTTCGAATCGTCCACATCACACTGGAAGCTAGAATCAGTGTAGCCTTCCAGTTTCAGTTCACCACCCCCGTAGACCATGAACATATTCTTAGTTCTTCGTAAGTACTTAAGAATATCCTTCACGGCCTTCCAATGCAATTGGCCGGGGTTGGCCTGGTAGCGGCTCGTGACACTCAGAGCATATGCGACGTCCGGTCTAGTCGAGATCATGCCATACATAATACTACCTATAGCCGAGGCATATGGTACACGTGCCATACTCTCTATCTCCTCATCAGTCTTTGGACACATAAACTTGGATAAAGTGACCCCGTGGCACATAGGCAGGTGTCCTCTCTTGGACTCTTCCATAGAGAACCTCTTAAGTACGGTATCGATGTAGGTAGCTTGGGTGAGTCCGAGCATCCGTTTAGATCTATCCCGATAGATCTGTATTCCAAGAATGTAAGATGCTTCACCCATGTCCTTCATCGAAAATCTGCTAGACAGCCATACTTTAGTTGACTGCAACATTCCTACATCATTCCCAATGAGTAGAATGTCATCAACATAAAGTACGAGAAACGTCACAGCACTTTTAACTACCTTCTTATAGACACACGGCTCCTCGGGATTCTTGATGAAACCAAATTCCTTAATTGTTTCATCGAATCTCAGGTTCCAACTTCGCGATTCCAGTTTGAGACCGTAGATCGATATCTGAAGCTTGCATACCTTATGCTCGCTTCCGACAGATGTGAAACCCTCAGGCTGCGTCATATAGATCTCTTCCTTAATGTTTCCATTAAGGAACGCAGTTTTCACATCCATTTGTCATATCTCATAGTCGTACCATGCGGCTATGGCTAACAATATTCTAATTGACTTGAACATTGCGACGGGCGAGAAGGTTTCATCATAGTCAACACCTTGCCTTTGTCCACTCGACAAATGGTAACCACTTGGAAAGTCCGAAGGAGGGTAGTTCGATAGATCACCAGGTCACTATCTATCTGCATGCTCAGAACATCAAAATGTTCCCTACCAATGAAACATGGTACTTCGCATCGCAGATACTAGTCTCGAACTCGGGCGGCCTTATCCTCATTTTGACGGCCCAATCGACTAGGAACGTGTTCAGAATACACAGCGACTATTAGATGTGTTTCATGATAGCCGTCATACCCACTATCACATCTAACATACGCTTTAGTGTATTCTAGGTCTTTACTCAACACAATTGTAAATCATTACACACATAATGAAAGTAAAGAATGCCATATAAGAAATTGCGAATATCATATATAAAGATTGTTTGTACAAGAGTCTATAAAACCCAAACGCCACAAGTTGGCTAGTTGGGCATCTACTCTAACACCACAATGCTTAATATAACTCTTGAATGTCCAACAAGGTTCTATTCATCCACTCTATTAATCCATTTTTTTGAGGTATGTAAGCCGTCATGAATTGTCTTTTGATACCCTCATAACGGCAAATGTATCATATTATTTTCTGGTATATTCTTCTCCATTGTTAGTCCTTAAACTCTTGATTTTTTTTCAGAATCAAGTTCAACCCGTGCTTTGAAAACTTTGAAGACTTCAAAAATATCTAATATATTCTTGATTGGATACACCCAGCATCATAGAGAAATCATCAATGAATGAAGCGAAGTATCTCGCTCCTCCTAGGGGTACAACCGATGCTTTCCAAACATCTGAATGAATCAGCTCCAAGTTGCTTTTCCTTTTTGGCAGTAAAAGTGTCAAACTTCAATCTGTATTATTTAATGATAACACGATGCTCACAAAAGGGTCAGGTCACTTTTATAAGCCTCGGCAACACCTTCCGTTCAGAGAGAATTTTCAATCCTTGTTCAGACATATGCTCGAGTTTTTCTATGCCATAACATCATTAATTCTTCTCCTGATCCACTTGATGAAACAGTTAGTTCCGTTTCTTTGTGTATTTGTCCCAATACCAAAATAACATACAGATTTCCACAACATTTTTCACCTTCATCAACACAAGCGTGCCTTTTACTATCTTCATAATCTCACTCTCGATGCGGGTCTTACATCCAATATCATCCAATTGCCCCAAGGACAACAGATTTTTGTCAGGCATTCACATATTGTACCTCCTGTAGTCCAAATAGTGCCATCAAACATTTTTATTTTGCTGGTACAAACCCCAACGATTTTCCAAGGCATGATCATTTCTCATTACTACGGAACCTCTTGATACTGGTTCATACTGGTCGAACCATTCTCTCCGAGACTTCATATTCCACGTCGCTCTTGAGTCCATAATCAATACGTCCCAAAACATCTGTCTGTCTTCCGCAACTGTTGTTGATCTTTTATTGCTGAATAATATGTCAGCACCGCCCGAAGTACTTACCACATTTTCTTAAGAACCTTCTCGATATTCATTGCACACTCTTTTTTTAAGTGCCTTTACGATCATATTTATAGTAATAAATATTTGTCTGCTTACTCTTAAATTTGATTACCATTCCTGTAGCTCCTAGTAAAGTCACGTTCTGTTTATTGTCCCCTTATCATCGGCAAGGCCTCAACTTGCTTTGAAAATGCAAACTTGTATTCCATATTCTTCGTCGACTTTCCTCGCTATGAACCGTATTTAAAACATCATTAAAGTTTAAAACTTCCATAAGAATATTGGTTGTGTTGATGGTAAGCTGATCATATGAATCTGGTAAACTCTGAAGTAGAAGCTCTGCACGTTCTTTTTGGTTTGTAGTAAAAAAACGAACTAAAAATTTAAATGTGACGTCAGATGAGAAGCTAGTAAGAAAACAAAATTTCTTGGGAAAACTAAAGAGAAGATGGCAACACTTTATTGGTTTCATCTATCAAGAAGAAATCATTGTTGAAAGAAGAAGCCCAAATTTGTTAGCTAGAGATGGAACATGAATTTGACAAAAGTGCCTAATGAAGTGCCCTTACTATAATAAAAGATATTATCATATACAACAGAACCTGGAGAAATATTCAAGATCAAGTTAGGTTCAAAACAGATGCTACCATGGGATCAAACCACTATCATTCCCATTTTCATAGAAAGATGGCGTCTCAATTGTCCAAAACTCCTCTTTCTCTAGCATCCTTATTGTCTCCTCGGTCTCAAGGTCCTTCACATCACCTTCTGAACCAGATTCTTCTAGTTGGAACAGATCATCTAAACCGTCGTCATAATCATCATAATCCTCATGATCAACCTGAAGGTTCATAGTTTGAGCATTGGATTTATCGGTACCATCAAAATGATACCCCCGCTTCTTCTCTCTTCTTACCCTCTTCCCTTCCCGCACGAGCTCAAAAAGCTGATCTTTTAACATCAATGTCTCATCCTTCACTAAGACTGCACCCTTTTCATTATATCCCTCAACCAGAAACACTGAATCTCTTTGCCCTTTTATGCTCACGTAGAACAACTCGGGATGCCTAATTAGCATTCCTCTCAGCTTGTTTGGTAGCCCAAATTCCTTTCTAAAATGTGTCAAATGATCCACCAGAGTCCTCTTCTCAACAGTCATTCCTAATATCTCCCTCACCACAGCACAGGCTCTCTTCTCTGCCTCAATCGACTCTTTTACCAAATTTTCTACATTAGTTGTGTAAGGACACACATCCGGTACTTCCTTGAACTTTATAAGATAATCACGATGGCTCCTCTTCACATTCAACCCTTTCCGAAGTCTGAGATGTTCGAATTTTAAAGGCCGGTCAACTATGAGTCCAAGAGACTCAACTTCATCACGGGAAGGAATTACGGTAGCCAAATTCGAATCCCAAGAAACAAGCTCGAGAGCACGTCCATAAGACGTATCCACAACTTTAAACTTATCTGGATGATCATTGCAAAGACGTGAACGGAAGTTAACAGGCAGGCCAAGATCAGGACCCAAATGCACCAGCTTCGATAATAAAATTCTGTGATATGGGGAGGCAAGCATTAAGAGCTTCTGCAGTTTCGTAACCAAAGAAGCAGCTATACTTCTCTTGAAATCACTCTCCCTCTTCGCCAAGGATGCAGCAGCCGGCGTTAGGCGGACACAGAGCTGAGTAAGTGGTCCCGCGGCATTAATCGGCAAAGCCGGTGCTGGGATATAAAACAGCTCAAAAATGGTTGGATAACGATTAATCATCAATATCATAGAAAGTGGCTTGGGTAAACATAAGTATGATCGGCATTTATGGAGAATGTGAATTGGTATAAAGTGTTTCGGTTTGGATAGGAGAAGGGTCTTGAGCTTCTGGACAAAGCGTATCTTGTTCTGCTTCGCCACATGCTTATCTAACCTTGGATCACGTACTAACTTGTGACGATATGAAGAACATGTGATTACAGGAAGATTCTTGGACAATATTCTCTTTTTCGGAGGAAGATGTTTATGTGAAGAAGAATTGATACTAATTCCATCGATCGGCAACTTCGAGAAAGTGTGTGAATGAAACGAAACAACCGGGATATCACAGCAGGACGCGAAAGAAACTTTCGAAGTGGATACAATTGCCATTTTCTTTCTCTTCGGCAAAAACTTTGAGCTCACAGCTCAGTTTCACACAGGCATTGAATCAAACAGTTTGTACACGAGGTTAGAACGGGTGGCGACCAAAACGCAAACGACAAACGGCAGCGGAATTTTATATTGTGTGGAGGATTTCAAAGGTACCATATTTCAAAGTGTGGAATGGTAAAGTTGGCATCTGGATTTAATAGTGCAAAGTGTGGAGGATTTAAAAAGTGTAATCATACTTCAAAGTGTGGAGGATTATATATTATGTGGAATCTGGGATTTAAGAGTGCAAGAAAAAGTGTAAACTTGGCGGCATAAATAGTAATCATATTTCAAAATGACAAATTTTAACTTTATAGCCTTAAAAATTGTATTATTTACATGTGTTACTTTCACCTTCTTTAGTTCGGCGGTAGACATGGTCACGTGTCAGTCGACCCATGGATCGAATTGAACCAGGCCTGTTTTCAACGGTCCAGTTAATTGGTTAACGGGTTCTGGATCGGACCCGTCGATAAAGCCGGTTATGGGTTCCGAATACGATAACTCGTTGACCCGATGACTCATCAAAATTGGACTCTTCAGGCTTAGCCGCAATCTGTGACTCATCATATTTGGACTCTTCAGGCTATCACATGCTGGATTTCACAAAGTTCATTGTTTGAAGTATCCAGCTTTGGGTGAGTATACGTCTCTTCGATATTGTTTTCATAGTTTTCATAGCCTGATCCGAATTTATCACCAGATGGCTTCATAGTTCCTTGCAATTTTTTGTACCGAAGTAGATGACTAGGTCCAGGAATTAATTGTTTCATCTAAGTGCTGATTTTCATTCATCATTTCCTGACACCTGCTTCTCAGATCTTCGTTATCAGTTTTCAGCTTACTGAGAGCAGTCTGCAAATCCTCTGAGATTACGTGCTTAGCTTTGATAGCAAGACTCTCCTTTTCAGCTTCACTTCTTCGAATGATTTTGAGAAAGCTTTCTTAACTCTAAGACCATGTCATTTAGTGTTGTGACAAGGTCTTCTCGTGTAAAATCAAGGTTAGAAAAATCGAATACCTATTCAGTGTCATCGGTCATTAGACATTGTAATTGTCTTCGTTGTCGCTTGATGAGGATGTCCATTAGCTGAACTCCTCCGAATATGTGTCAGCCCAAGACCTTTTGTTTTCTTCAGCTATCAGTACATTTTCGCTCATCTTCTTTCTACAGAACTTCTTGTCCTTCTTGCCTTTACTGTTGCGCTCTAATTGCCTCTTTACGTCTTGCTTGGATCTCCTACAATCAGCAACATAGTGACCAAATCTGCCACAATTAAAGCATTTGAAGTCGAAAAAGGTAGATGAATCATTTTTAATAGAATCAAAATAGTTGAGTATAGAATGGTTTTTCCGCAAAAATTTCCCAAACTTCTTTACGAAGAGGGACATTATGTCGTTGCTAAACTCCTCAGTTGGTTTGATCGGTGAGCTCTGTTCTGAAATGGTACTGCGAAAGCTTTTGTTGGTTGTGAGGTGGATGGCTCAGATTCAGCTCTGGTCTCTAGTTCGAACTCATATACGTTCAGATTCGCAAACAGGTCATGAAGCTCCAATTTTTTGAGATCCTTGGATTCTCTCATGGCCATCGTCTTCACATCTCACTCCTTGGGAAGTACTCTCACAACCTTCAAGGCGAGTTCCTTGTTGTTGTACTCTTTTCCAAGTCTGGTCAGCTCTATCACCACTGAGCCGAATCTCTCTTCAAACTCAGACATTGTTTCTCTAGACCTCATCTTTATCAATTCAAACTTCTGCTGGGTAACTGTCAGCTTTTTCTCTTTTGTCTGCTCATTATCTTTGCAGATCTGGATTATCTTTTCCCATATCTCATTTTCTATGGCACGGGTTCATCTTGATAAACATACTTTTATCTAGCGTTTTGTAAAGAGTATCTTTGGCCACATTGTCTAGATTTGATTTCTTCTTGTCTTCCGATGTCCACTCAAATCTGGGCTTCTCCCCCATTGTGCAACATCGACAGTGATGGCCAAGGCTGTATTTGGCTTCATAATCTTGATTGGATCATCTATGATGATGAACCACATGTTGTCATCTTGTGCTGCTAGATGAGCTTGCATCCTTATCTTCAAATCATCATATTTCTCCTTGGAAAACATAAGAATTTGTTGTGAGAGAAAGACATATGTAATAATTGTAATTAAACGACTGTTCAGACACTGAGCAAACCACTCTAATACCACTTGTTGGGATCAAAAGAATTAAAATAACAGCTCGGGAATTCTGAGGGGGTGAATGAACTACTTTACAAATTTTCACGAATAATCTTTTAAAATAATTTTACAAGCCTTCGACTTAACTCTAAGTGAGTTACCAGCTCGGTGGATCTCAGCGTGATCTATTCTCACGAATAACAAAAAATATGTGCGGGATGAACTCCTACATCTCTCTTTATTCCTTGTTTAGGAAGGTGTTGGATCTGTGTATCAGATCAGATCTAAATTTTGATAAACACAAAACATGTTCATAAGTTTCTAACGTTTTAATCGAGTGTGCAGGTTTGAGCTGGTTCGGATCAGACGTGAGCTGGTTCAGATTAGAAGCGAGCTGGTTCAGGGATGTCGTTAGTGAAGAACAATTTAGCCAGGTTCTTTTAGAAGAGATGGATGCAATCAGGAAGGCTTGTGTTTCTATAGAAGAAGACAGAAGTGGCAACATTCTTCCAGGAATCCAACAGAACAGCTGCAAGCTGATGAAGCTAGCTGGAACAGTAATGGGACGCTCGAGCTGGTCCAACAGACATCTAAGCTGATCCAGCTTAGAGTGAAGATCAGCATAGACGAAATCGGTTCAGCTCGGGGATACAGCGTTCAGTTTAGATAAGAGAAAATCATATCAGGAGCTTCGTGAAAATCAGCTCAGACAAATTAGTTTGTACAAGCTTTGTTCAGAATACAAGAAGACAAACTAATTTGTATGATCGAGACATAGCTCAAAGTCAACAAAGCCTGAAATTATTTTTAATGATAAAGGACACAAGGTATAACATTTTCAGAACTTTACAGAAGCCTTTTCAACAGCTAAGAACTTTGTGTCCAACGGAAGAATTGCACAGAGGTTTAATAAATGCAGAAGACCAAGAGAAAATCAGTATAAAGTGGCATATGAGCGAGATGCACAAGATAAAAACAGAAATAGCAAAAGCATGTGCAACAGTCGAGAGCTTGTACACTCAGGTGACAGCTGGTGTACAAGCTGAGCTAGTGCCCAGGTGTGAGCTGGTGCACTTCCGAGAGCTTCAATGCAAAATCCATAGTCGACTGCACAAAACAGGGAAGAATTTGAATATATCAGCTTTGTAGAAGCACTTCCCATGGTGTGAGAAAACAGCCGAGAGAGTGAGCTTACACTGTATAATTCTCACACACAGATTCACTCACATATGAGAGTCGAGAGCTTAATAGAATAATTGAGTGAATCACAAACATCAAACCATTGTAGTCTTTTTCACTGAGACGTAAAAGAAGTGTTAAACAAGTCACACAGCCTGCGAGCTGGTGTCCAGTTGAGTGCTAGGAGTTCTCGAAGCTGAGAGCTATTGGATCGGGTCTGTACAGAATGCTGTAAGTTCAAATCTTCTAGTGGATCCTTCCAGCAATGGAAGAAGGGGAGATGTAGAAGATTGAGCTCCGAACTTTCTGAAATAAATTCCTATGTTTGTTATCTTTACAGCTTTCTGCATTCACGCATACATGGTTTTAAAACTAATCTTTAAATTTTCAATTTACAGAGAGTATTTCGGTTTACTTTCGCGTGATTTTTAGTCATACCTGATCTACTTCTCGGTGCTAAAACCTTGCAAGAACCAGAGCTATTGCAGCTCAAGTTTTCACAGATCAGATCACTCGCGATCTGGACCAGCACGCAGCGCTGCTCCGTGCTGATCCAACTTAGTCGCGATCTGCCTTTTGGTTTTTGCGTGCTTTTCTTCAAAACCTATTTTAAATGCATGTAATCTATGTTTCCGATCCATGAACTGGTGTTCGAGATGTGTGAGAGCTCACGACACCTGTTCTTCATTTCCATCAGAAGGATTCCACTAGAAGAATTTGATTATTACAACCCCTGCAATAACCCAATCACACCAGCCACGACTGTGTGAACTCCTAGCACTCTACAACTTACTATAGACGAGCAATCTGTAATGCTATTATAATGATAAGCTCCGAGCTGATTAAGCTACGCACGCTCTTACACACTCTGTTTTTTATTTACACTTTAATTGACAGAGTATTGCTACAACTCAAAAAATGACTTTGAAACTTTCGGGAGCAAACTTAAAGTGAAGGCGATGAGTGAATAGTAAAGATTTGGTGCGTGATAGATATCTCAAGAGTTCTCTAAGTTTGTGTGGTTGATTTTTTTCTTATAGATCATCTGATTGATCGATCCTTTGATTGATTGATCTTCTAGCTAACCAATCTTCTTTCCACTTTTGAAAGACTTGTCTATATACATACCGGAATCATCGAATGTTACTGTTAGGTACAATAATAGCAGCCGATAATTTAGCTAGTGATTTAGCGCTTCAGTTGCTCTAATCTGATATGAAAGCTGTACGCTCTGAGCTATTCGCTGTACGTGAGATTTGAAAGCTTGTGTCTGAGCTGTTACGTGATATGTAAGCTCTGAGCTTACGCAAGATATGAAAGTTTTTCTTGACTGATCCAAAAGTTGAGCTGAACCTCTTATCTGAAGTGTCTATGCTCTTAGCTGAGAGTTGTTCTTAAGATGTGAAAGCTGCTCTTGCGTTCTGATCCAAAACTTTCTGAGTTGTTTTTTACTGAGCTGATCCTTTTGCGATCTGATCTGATACTCAATTTCAAGCTGCTCTGGAAACGTTCCTCTGAGCTGACTCGGTTCATCATAAAACTGATCGTTTAAATACTGCATTGAGAACTGAGTTCATCATGCTATGATCTGAAAACTTATACGCTCTAAGATGAAAGCTATTCATGGGATCTGGAACATTCTATGAGCCGATCTTGCTCTAAGATGTTCGCTTTCCATAATCCCAGCGAGCGTATCTTTCTACGAAACTCTGATCTGAATCTACTCTAATCTGATCCCTCACTTAAGCTCTGATTTAATTTGTTCAGCTCTACGTCGTTCTGCTATGATCTGTTCGAGTTCTTGTATTTTGTTGTCATCAATAGTAAATTTTTTTAATCTCAACATTCATACATGGGTATTACCCGTCATTGGATAGATAGTTAATGGAATATCCAAAAACAATTGCTTGCATATCGATATATCAATGAACCACACACTGCACAAATATTTCTCATCTTATTTTTATTATTTTGGAGGAATATGGTTTGACAACAAAAATTTTTTGGAATTTCTTTCAATAATGCAGGTGCAAATACTTGTAGCATTGACAAACTTATTAGACTATGTCAACCATCAATAGGTGGAAAATTTTTCATATTCGATGTAAATTTCATATTTTTAACATGTGTGTTCAAGATGGTTTTAGAAGTTTAGATATATATTAGACAAATTAGATCTACAATTCATTAACTGTGAACACATCCTCAAGTAATGAAACAATGGGGCAAATTTTTTAAAATAAATAGGATGAGGCTGAAAAGGTTCGTGTGCGATTTTCCAACACGATGGAAACTCTACGTTATAATTGTTGTTGTCCAATTTTAATAGAAATATTTACTTTTCTCATATTTGGTCAAATTATTCAATCATCTAATATTCATTTGTATTCAAACCAGTGAAATGTTTGTACAACTATATGTGAAAATTTAAATGTTTTTCACGATACAACTTACCAACTCTCTCGTACTTATTATCTTACATGTCATTTAGTTTTAACACATCTTTTAATGTTGCATGGATTTTTACTGAACATTTAAATTCTAGTGATCATGTATTGGTTGAATGTATTCTTAGCATGAAAACAAAATGGGAGAAATATTTTTTTTAAATTCTTGATATTTTTTATATGCTATTGTTTAAGACCCTAAACTAAAATTAGATGGTTTAGGGGATTGCTTACCTTATATTATGATTCTTTGAACCCAATAGCTGATACATGTCCTTCTTCTGCTATGATTTGTTTAGTGTTAAAAATAACTTAACTGACATTTATAATGAATAGAGTGTGAATATGGTACACAAATAGGTGCACAAGCACAACAATCCACAACCACTAGTAGCAATATATCTAGACTATCTAAGGCACAACTTTTATTGTGTGAGAGGACGAAACGTCCACGAGGATCCTCATGTTCCAATCAGGAACTTGAGAATTATTTTACCACCACCTTTATTTAGTGATTCAGATGAGGAGACGGTTGACATACTGCGATGGTGGGGGCAAAAGATGCAAGTATATCACATTTTGTCTATAATGACAAGAGAGATTCTCGCATTTCATGTTTTTACAGTTGCATTTGAGCAATTTTTTAGGATGTGAGGTAATACGCTGTGACAAGATCGAATATCCGACTATAGATCACGTGCTACGTGCTGGAACAGATTGTGTGTGATCTGAATGATGAAAAACTGAACACTCTGCGAGAGTTCAATAGCTCCAGTTCTTGAAATCTATGAGCACCGAGAAGTATATCAGATCTGGTCTAAAAACCAAGACGAAAAACATCTGATTATACCCTCTAAAAATTGAAAGCTGTTGGTTTAAAATATGTGATGCAAGTATGAATACAGAAAGCTATAAATTGAAAACTGTAAAGAACTCATCTGTTTGTTTACAGAAGTTCGGAGCTGAATCTCCTACGTCTCCCCTTCTTCCAAACTGAAAGGATTCCACTACAATACTTTGATTTTTACAGCTTCTGCAATAACCTGATCCAACAACCCGCAAGCTGCGAGAACTCCTAGCACTCCACGCTTCACACCAACCCACAAGCTGTGAGTTGTAACACTGTGAACATGTTTAATGTATTTGTTCAAAGACTACAATGATTTTGTTTCTGACATCCACTCTAATCTTTTTCGCTCATCTCTCAATATGTGAGTGAATGTGTGAGTTATATTTACAGTTTAAGCTCACTCTCTCTCAAATATTTTCTCACACGTTGGGAAGTGCTTCTTCAAAACTGATATCTTCATCATCTTCTCAAGTTGCGTGTCGACTATAATGATTCTGCATTTAAGCTCTCGGTTGTGCACCAGCTCACACCTGGTCATAGCTCTCAGCCTGTATACCAGCTGCCACCTGTGTATACCAGCTCTTGACTATTGCACGTGCTCTTCTTTTCTGTGTTTCGTGCATATATGTCGTTGTGTGCATGCTTGTCTTCTTTGTTTGAATATTCTGTGAAAATGTAGCCTTTGATGAATTATTACTGTTGAAGAGATCCCTTATTTTGTGCCTATGAATCTGATCTTCAGCCATGACATAAGGCTCTTTACACTTTTGGCTTTCAACGGTTCTTTCCTCTTTTGGCGAAATTCAAAGGCTCTTTCAGCTCGGACAAAATACAGTTTTGTCCTCTCTTGTTTCGTTCATTGCTCGTACGTTTGCTTGACTTCATTTGGCCAGCTCTGGCCTGATCTGCTACGCTGTTCCTCTGAGCTGGTCCCGGAGCTGATCCTATACGAATCTCCCTCTAAGATGTTCTTGCTCTAATCTGCTTCGTACTGCTTTGTTCTACTCTAATATGCTTCGTACAGCTTTGAGTTGTTTCGTTCTGTACTATATAGATCTGATCTGCTTCGACCTTCTTTGTAAAGCTCTGAGCTGTCTTGTTCTTCTCTGTACAGCTCTAAGCTGTTTGAGTTGTTCTGATCTGAACCTGCTCTTCTCTAAGCTGATCGACATTGTTAAGCTCTAAGCTGATCTGTTCATTTCTCTGTGCAGATTGTTCTTGCTCTGCTGTTTCAGCTCAGAAGTTCTCAGCTGATCTGAACTGATTCTGCACTGAGCTGTTCACTCTGAACTGATATATACTACGCTGATTTTGCCTGAGCTGTACTCCTGATCTGTTCTTTTCTAATCTTTGAGCGGATCTGAACTGCTTCTCTAAGCTTATCTGATTTTCACTGCACTTCTAATATGTTCTGTCCTGAACTGCTCTAAGATGATCTTTGAACCGCATAATATTTGTAATGCCCAGAATCATTAAGAAGAGGATTAGTTTAACGTTCCAACAATTACGAATTGATGAAGTTTAATTATGAGCTCGGATTTCTTCTGGAAGTGTTGGGTGATTCAGGAACTGTGTATCGTTAAATCGCGCTAATTGTGAGAACCAGACGAAGTAACCAGGCGAAGCGATTTGATAAAATCAGCAGCAGGTTACTGTAGCTCGCGACTGGTGGAATTTTGAAATTCAGTTGAAGCGTTAGTGTTGAATTCAGCTGGAAGCAAACGCGCGAATGCCAGAGTTAATGAGAAAGCGCCATGTGTTGGTTACTATACGAGGAATCAGCAGCAAGAATTCCTTACGCATCTGCTGGTTTATGTATCTGCTGGTTATTGATGTATCGGCTGATTGATGATGACGTAAGTGCGGCGTTGTCGTTTTGGTAATAAACGCAAACCAGTCGAGGTGAAAATGGTTCCAGCTGAGAGAATAATACGACAGCGTTTTGACTTATGACTATGAGCCTCGATACGATGTCGTTTAGCAACCAGGCGAGGA
>KQ994500.1:53816-77077 GCA_001598015.1 Dorcoceras hygrometricum
GACCAAGTGTTTCTCCTTGGGGTGCTCCAGTACTATTTGTGCGAAAGAAAGATGGATCAATGAGGCTATGCATTGATTACCGACAACTGAACAAAGCAACTGTAAAGAATAAATATCCTTTGCCACGAATAGATGATTTATTTGATCAGTTGCAAGGTTCGACAGTTTATTCAAAGATTGATTTGAGATCGGGATATCATCAATTGCGAGTAAGATATGAAGACATATCGAAGACTGCCTTTCGAACAAGATATGGACACTATGAATTTGTAGTCATGCCATTTGGGTTGACTAATGCACCAGCAGTGTTCATGAGTTTAATGAACCGAGTCTTCCAAAGATATCTTGATGATTTCGTGATTGTATTTATTGATGATATTCTAATCTATTCGAAGAATTTGAATGATCATGCAAGTCATCTTCGAACAGTTTTGCATACTTGACTTTGAGAGAAGCTGTATGCGAAACTGTCAAAATGTGAGTTTTGGCTACAAAGAGTTGTATTTCTTGGGCATATTATCTCTGGAGCTGAGCTGGACAGTAAGATAGAGGCAGTAATCAATTGGCCTAGACCAAAATCTGTGCCTGAAATTCGAAGTTTTATGGGTCTTGCAGGATATTACCGAAGATTTATTCATTTCTCAAGTATTGCAAAACCTATAACTCAGTTGACACAGAAAAATGCTCCCTTTGTTTGGTCAGACTGGAATTTCAGTTGATCCCAGTAAGATAGAGGCAGTAATCAATTGGCCTAGACCAAAATCTGTGCCTGAAATTCGATGTTTTATGGGTCTTGCAGGGTATTACCGAAGATTTATTCAGGATTTCTCAAGTATTGCAAAGCCTATAACTCAGTTGACACAGAAAAATGCTCCCTTTGTTTGGTCAGAATCATGTGAGAACAGTTTTCTTGAATTGAAGAAGAGATTAACTACTGCACCAGTGTTGACGATTCCTTTGGGTACTGGTGGATTTGTAGTATATTGCGATGCATCTCACCAAGGATTGGGGTGTGTTTTAATGCAGCGAGATCATGTGATTGCATACGCCTCAAGACAGCTAAAACCTCATGAAATTCGCTATCCAATTCATGATCTTGAATTAGCAGCCATCGTGTTTGCATTGAAGATATGGCGACATTATTTGTATGGAGAGAAATTTGAGATCTTTTCGGATCATAAGAGTCTGAAGTATCTATTTTCCCAGTCAGAATTGAATATGAGACAACGAAGATGGCTGGATTTATTGAAAGATTTTGATTGTGAGATCAAGTATTATCCAGGGAAATCGAATGCAGCAGCTGATGCTTTAAGTAGAAAGATTTGTGCTCTATCTTTGACTACGATTGGAGTGTCGAATTTGATAGAAACTTGCTGCATTTCTGGGTATGTATTTGAATTAGAAAGCAAACCAATGAGAATTTGTGCTATCAGTGCTGAACCTGAACTGCTGATTCGAATTAAAGAAGCACAAAAGAGAGATTTGAATATTCAGAAATCGATTGAGCTGGTGAAGTCAGGACACAATCTGAGTACCGCATCAACAACGAAGATGTGTTGTATGTGAATAGCAGACTTGTTATTCCAGATATTAAGGAGTTGAAAGATCAGATTTTGAATGAATCCCATCGAAGCAAATTCAGTATTCACCCTGGTGGCAGGAAGATGTATAACGATTTGAAGAAACAATACTGGTGGAAACAAATGAAGACTGATGTGGCTGAATTTGTTTCAAAGTGTTTGAATTGTCAGCAGGTAAAAGCGGAAAGAAAGAAACCTGCTGGTTTATTACAGAGTCTATCAGTTCCTGAATGGAAATGGGATCATATTTCCATGGACTTTGTAACGAAATTTCCAAAATCATCCAGAGGTTGTGATGCAATTTGGGTGATTATCGATAGGTTAACAAAATCTGCGTGTTTTTTCCCTATAGAATGACCTATCTCCATGATCAAATGGCAGATCTTTATATTCGAGAAGTAGTAAGACTGCATGGAATACCAAAATCAATTGTGTCTGATAGAGATCCCAGATTTACTTCTCATTTTTGGAGTAGTTTACAGCAAGCACTGGGTACAAAACTACATCTAAGCACTGCTTATCATCCTCAAACTGATGGGCAATCTGAAAGAACAATTCAGACCCTTGAAGATATGCTTAGAGCGGTAGTATTGTATTTTGGTATGTCATGGCAAGATTCATTACCGCTGGTGGAATTTTCATACAACAACAGCTATCAAACCAGCATTGAAATGGCTCCGTTTGAAGCGTTGTATGGAAGGAAGTGTCGTTCACCATTGTATTGGGATGATGTTTCAGAAGTACCTGAATTGGGACCAGACTTGATTCGAGAGATGACTGAAAAAGTGAAATTGATTCAGCAGAGAATGCGAACAGCACAGCATAGGCAAGCCAAATATGCGAATACCAGACGAAGACCTTTGAGTTTTGAAACAGGGGACAGAGTATTCTTGAAAATTTCTCCTTTCAAGGGTACAATCAGATTTGGAAAACGGGGAAAATTGTCTCCTCGATTCATTGGTCCTTATGAAATTTTAGAGAAGATAGGTGATCTAGCATATCGACTGGCTTTACCTCCATCTACTTCGGGTATACATGATGTTTTCATGTATCTATGCTGAGAAATATATGCCTGATACTTCTCATATTATTCCTCGAGAGATGACTGAAAAAGTGAAATTGATTCAGCAGAGAATGCGAACAGCACAGCATAGGCAAGCCAAATATGCGAATACCAGACGAAGACCTTTGAGTTTTGAAACAGGGGACAGAGTATTCTTGAAAATTTCTCCTTTCAAGGGTACAATCAGATTTGGAAAACGGGGAAAATTGTCTCCTCGATTCATTGGTCCTTATGAAATTTTAGAGAAGATAGGTGATCTAGCATATCGACTGGCTTTACCTCCATCTCTTTCGGGTATACATGATGTTTTTCATGTATCTATGCTGAGAAATTATATGCCTGATACTTCTCATATTATTCCTGCTGAAGAAGCTGAGTTGGATGAAACTTTGAGTTATTTTGAACAACCAATTCAGATTCTTGATCGGAAATAAAAACAACTTCGAACGAAGATGATTCCATTGGTGAAGATTCAATGGAATCGACATGGCGTTGAAGAAGCAACCTGGGAAGTGGAAGATGATATGAAACAACGATTCCCGTAGCTCTTCCAATAAGGTTAGCTCTTGTTCAGCATCAATTTCTCCTTATGTTCATATATATATAGCGACTGCTGATGAGTTCGAGGACGAACTCGAATCTTAGAGGGGGAGAAATGTAATGCCCAGAATCATTAAGAAGAGGATTAGTTTAACGTTCCAACAATTACGAATTGATGAAGTTTAATTATGAGCTCGAATTTCTTCTGGAAGTGTTGGGTGATTCAGAAACTGTGTATCGTTAAATCGCACTAATTGTGAGAACCAGACGAAGTAACCAGGCGAAGAGATTTGATAAAATCAGCAGCAGGTTACTGTAGCTCGTGACTGGTGGAATTTTGAAATTCATTTGAAGCGTTGGTGTTGAATTCAGCTGGAAGCAAACGCGCGAATAGAAGGGTCAATGAGAAAGCGCCACGTGTTGGTTACTGCACGTGGAATCAGCAGCAAGAATTTCTTACGCATCTGTTGGTTTATGTACCAGCTGGTCATTGATGTGTATCTGCTGGTTATTGATGTATCGGCTGGTTGATGATGAAGTAGGTGCGACGTCGTCGTTTTGGTAATAAACGCAAACCAGTCGAGGGGAAAATGGTTCCAGCTGAGAGAATATACGACAACGTTTTGACTTATGACTATGAGCCTCGATACGATTTCGTTTAGCAACCAGACGAGGATTTGGAAATCAGTCGAGAGATTGTGGTATCTGCTGATTATCCAGTCGAGGGAACGATGCGACACCGTTTTGAGTATAAACAGGAAATGTTGATACGATGCCGTTTCGACTAATGTTGCGAAATCAGCCGTTAGAATAGAAGTGCGACCAGCTGCTGGTTTCTTTTAAGCAAAGTAGTATCAGCTGAGGATACGTAACGACGTCGTTGAGATTAATTATAGCGACATCGTTTTGAGTTTTGAAATGTTGCGACTGGAATTATGTTGCGACTGGATTTATGTTGCGACTGGATTCCTGTTGTTGCGACTGGTTGCGACTACAGCTGATTGTTGCGTCTGCTGAAGAACAAGAAAATGATATTCGAACAGCAACTGAGGACGATCAACAACAGTTGAGGAATTTGTTTATCGTTATCCACTTTCGAAGCGGTGGGAGTATATCTTGTTTGAATACTCAGCATGACACGTGGAACTCGAATTGAACATGTTGGAAATGCCGCAGAAAATACAGAGATCGATTGTCTATATATAGGAATGAATTTGAAATGCTGAGAACATCTTGAATTCAGCTATCGACCTTTGATCTCGCGAGTATCTCTGGAAGTGAGGAACAGAGCTTAAGAACAATGATTGAGTATTGAAAACAGAGGAACAAAGGTATAATCTAGCAGAGAGTCAGGAACTAGATTACTAGAGAATGATAATTCTTGAGTATTCCGCTGAAAATCACATACATATAACTGTTGTTCTTGATTTAGAACTTGAAGTTATGTTGCGATCCATCACAGGTAGTGGATCTTTATTTGATATGAGATTATATGATACAAAGAGAAAATTAATTGATTCTAATGCCAAGGTCTGATGTGACCTTATTTTCGAAGTCAGAGTGATTTCGTTATATGGATATCCATGTCAAGATCGTATACGAATCTTGATGAATTGATTCTCCAGGACTGAGTTGGCCTGATTTTCGAAGCCGGAGATGGTTTCGATAGATGAATATTCATGTCAAGATTGGATTGGATACAATTCTGAGATCGAAGAGGAGAACTAGAATCATTTCATGTCATTGCATTTGTTTACAGTTGATAAACTTTTGTGCGTTTTATTGTTATTATGCGTACCTGCTGATTATATTGAGATGATTCTCACCGGAGTTTATCCGGCTGTTGTTTTGTTTTGTATGTGTGCATGACAACAGGAAGAAAGAACTAGTGGGGAGCAACTACGGGTAATCGGATACGAATCTTGATGGCGTCGAACTGATATGGAATCAATTCTGAGATCGAAGAGGAGAACTAGAATCATTTCATGTCATTGCATTTGTTTACAGTTGATAAACTTTTGTGCGTTTTATTGTTATTATGCGTACCTGCTGATTATATTGAGATGATTCTCACCGGAGTTTATCCGGCTGTTGTTTTGTTTTGTATGTGTGCATGACAACAGGAAGAAAGAACTAGTGGGGAGCAACTACGGGTAGCGAGAGATACTACCTAGACTCTAGATCAGCAGCAAGAAGATTAAACACCAGCTGATAGTCTAGATGTTTGGACGACTGGTCTTAGGTTGCTTACGTCTGGTTTTGTATATAAGACTTAAGCGTGTACTAGTGAACTTAGCTTGTAACCGCTGTAAACTTTGAAGTATTTGTGTAAATGAGTCATGTTTACGCTACCAGCTGAATTTATTATGCTTCTGCTGATTTACGCTTCTGCTGGTTGAAAGTTTTTTTTTAGTACGTTATGTATAAACCAGATTAGATTGTTAACTTGTTTAGTTTACATTAATAACCCACTGATTAAGATTAGAAGATTAATTGTGAGCAGAGAGCCTCACAATAATCATCTGTTTTGATCTGAACCTGTAAGCTAAACTCTGATCTGCACTTGATCTCCGAACTGAACGTTTCTCTCCTGAGCTGATACCTGCTCTGAACTTGTTTCTTCTGTGCTGATCTTCGCTCTAAGTTGGATCACCTTGGATGTCGTCTGCTGGAACAGTTTTGGCGTCCGCTACTATTTCAGCTTGGACATCTTCTCAATAGCACTCAGTTTGTCGCTTTTCAGTTCGCATTCAATCTGCTACAGCACGCTTCTTCAGCTCACAGCTTATCTGCTACAGTGTGCGTCTTCAGTTTGCGTCTGATATGCTTCAGCTTAGACCTACATACTCGATTAAATCTGTTAGATCCAAAATGCAAGATATCAGATCGTAAAAACGCTCTGATACTAATTGTTAAGGAGGTGTCTCATGAGTTCTCACACAACTCAAGTAAGCCCTCACACAGCTTTAGGCACCGAACCCTCAAGTTACGTGCATTTTAAAAATTTTGTTAGAAAACCAGCACGTAAAGGGAAATCGGATCGTGCCACTTTGGCACCAGCAGCTCTGCGAGCTGGTCTGGATTAAGTGCGATCTGGTCTCTCGCTTTCTTGAGCTGCAATAGCTCAGTGTTCTTGAAGTTTAAGTACATCGAGATACAGATTGAGTTATGAAATAAAATCATGAGGAAATAACTCAAACTGAACTCTGAAAATCGAAAGCTTATTCAACAGTTTAAATATGTGCAATAAATGAGATATGCAATGCAGAAAGATGTAAAGAACAAATAGATTTGTTTCTGGAATTTCGGGAACAAACAGCGGGAAGGATCCATTAGAAGACTTTGATTACAGCGGCCCTCGCTGCAACCTGATCCGACAGCACTTGGCTGCAAGAAGTCCTAGCCACCTATGCACACCAGCCCGCAAGCTGCGTGTGTCTAACTCACTTTTTTAATGTCTCAGTGAGAAAGACTACAAACACTTCTTTAACGTCTCAGTGCGAAAGGCTACAAAGACTTGTTTAACGTCTCTGTCCAAAGACTACAAGGAGAGTGTTTGATTTGATTCACTCATTTCTCTGTTTCGCTCAACTCTCAAATATGTATGAGTGATCGTGTGTGAGTTTACATTGTTTGCTCAATATAAAATCTCACACACTGGGAAGGGCTCCTCTCTGAGCTGGTTATCTGCTATCTTCCCATGGCTTGTGTTGTCGACTTGATGTATTCTTTGAAGTATATCATCAGTGCATTATCTCACACCTGAGCACTGAACCAGCTTGCACACCAACTGCCACCAGGAGTGCAAACCTGCGACTGGCTGCCTTGTGTTGTGCATTCTTTTGTTTTGCATTTGGCACTTTCACACACACACTCTCTCTGTTATCGCACATCTCTTCATTCTGTGCTTTGCGCCTGATATATAAAGCCTCATGTTCAGATTTGTCCGTTGGACACAAAGTAGTAGCCGTTCTGAAAGCTTCTGACAGATTTTGACTTTGTGTCATTTGGATTTTAATGCATCCCAGGCTTTTGACTTGAGCTCTTTTCATTTGGCGCTTATGCAGCCTTTTCTAACTCCGAGCTCTGTTTTCTTGTACATGATGTGGACAAGACGAAACAATCATTTTGAACCAATTAATTCAGTCTTCGTCTGTAAGTGTTCATACTGCTTTGTTTGTCTGAGCTAGTCTGTCCAGATCTGGTTTCTCAGCTGGTGTCCTCCCAACTGGTCTTTATTTTGCTCTAGTCATCTGCTCTTGAGCTGATCTGCTCTTCTTCTCTAAGCTGCACTTCTCATCTACTCTTGGTCACAACTGCTCTGAGCTGCTTCGAGATGGCTTGTTCATTACACTAAGTTGGTCGTCTGCTCTAGTTCATGACGACTGCTCTTGAACATTGCTGGACTCTGAGCTTGTTTCCCAGCTAGTTTCCTTCCCAGCTGGTTGCTTCTTTCACTACAATATTCTTCCGCCTTCACATCATCATAGGCGTCGACGTAAGCTCATCTCTCTCATAAGCATCCAGCTGCCCAGATCCTTGATCGGGTTTTCTCTTCCCTGATCTGGTTTATCCTTTTACCAGCTCGGCTCTATTCTTCTCTTCAAGAGCCACTGTGTTACTTGCTTGTTCTTGTTCCATTCAGAATCCTTCTCCAAACCATCAGCAAGCACACAGTTTTTATCAACTGGTTGATTGAGCCAATTCTTAGAGGATACTTTAAACTTTATCCTCTGTTAGGATCGATTTACCCTCTATATACTTGTTACTTTGACAATAATCAGCACTTTAGAGGGTGTAACCAGATCGAATGATAAGACGCATGATTCAGCAAGGCATTGAAGCCGGGTTGCGATAACCAAACTGGTTCCAGCTGGTTGTTGAAACAGGCTTGATACAACGCAAGCGCTCAACATGCCGGTTCCAGCTGGTTGCTGAAACCAACTCGACACACAGTCGAACGATCTGGTTAACCTAACTTGAGCTGTAATAGCTCAGTGTTCTTGAATACTTGTGCACAGAGATACAGATTGAGTAATGAACAATAATCATGCGGAAATAACTCAAAGTGCACTCTAAAGTTCGAAAGCTCGATTAAACAGTTTTATGCGTTTGACAAATATACAATGCGTGAATATGCAAAGACTGAAATCAGTAAAGAAAGATACGTTGATTTGTTTATGGAAGTTCGGAGCTCAATCTCCTACGTCTCCCCTTCTTCCGCAACGGGAAGGATCCACTAGAAGACTTTGATTACAACGACCCTCGCTACAACCCACTCCTATGACCCACAGCCGCAAGAACTCCTAACCACTTCACTGCACACCAGCCCGCAAGCTGCGTGTGTCTAACTCACTTCTTTACTGCCTCAGTGAGAAAGGCTACATACACTTGTTTAACGTCTCAGTGCGAAAGACAACACACACTTCTTTATTGTCTCAGTGCGAAAGACAACTAGACTAGTTTAACTTTTCTGTCCAAAAACTACAATGGACAGTATTGTTCTCGAATGTGAGTGAATGTATGTGTGTGAGATTTACAGTGCAAGCACAGTCTCTCAATAATTAAATCTCACACCCTGGGAAGTGCTCCTAGTTCGAGCTGGTTTTTTCATTGTCTTCCCAGGTTTCAATGTTGTGCGTTTTCTTGATTTTTCTGTTTTGGACTTTCGCACAACTATACTCTCTCTGTTTTGCGAGCGCATGTATATAAAGCCTCTGCCTGGATTTATCCATTGGACACAAAGTTGTAGCCGTTCTGAAAAGTCTTTTGACGCATATGTACTTTGTGTCCTTTGGCTTTTAATGCGTTGCAGACTTTATATGACTTGAGCTCTTTTCATCGGCGATTTTACAGCCTTTGCTATTTCCGAGCTCTGTTTGCTTGTGTCTGATGTAGACAAGACGAAACAAATCAGTTTGAACCAATTAAATTGGTCTTCATTCGTTTGTTCAAACTTATTTGTTGACCAGATTGATTTGCCTGGTTCAGGCTTCTCAGCTTGTTTTCTTCATCAAGCTGGTTGCTCCTTCAGCTGTTTCGAAGCTCTCTTTTTCCTCACCAGCTTCTTTGTTCCCATCTTCGAGCTGATCTTCTGGAGCAACTTCTACATCTGCGCCTCTTTTTGTCTACAGCTGAGCTTGTTCTGTTCTTTCCTGCTCTTGATCTGCTTCGAGGCTCCAGCTTTGCTCCATTCCCAGCTGATCACCAACCAGCTGGTTGATATATCTGTAAGATCAAGCTTCTCAAAGATATCATACGGCCAGCTGGTTTGTCTGCTCCCGGCTGATCCTCTTAACTTCAAGCTGGTTTGTCATTAACCAGTTGGGCTCTATTCTTCTCGACACGAGCCCTTAGTGTGCTTTCTTGCTCACTTGATCCATTCAGACACCTCTTCCAAACCTTCGGCAAGCACACTTTTCCTTCACTGGTTGGACTACAGTCCAACACCAGTGAATATATCCCATATTCTTTGGGATATGATAATCAGTTCAGATTCAGTCTTTCCAAGGACTGAGATCCTTAAGATGAACTGGTTACAAGAACATTATGTGATCAGACCTGCACTTGATCACTGCTCTTGTATACGGATCTATACTTGAACACTTCTCTTGTACACTGCACTTGATCTGTGCTTGAGCCGTTCTCCACTACATCATTCTATGCTTCAATTATGCTCTTCATTCTCTGCGCTTGATCTTCGTGCTGCTCCTGCTTCAAGCTGGTGAACCAGCTTGGTGTTCCTGCACTTCTGGAAGTAAACTGTTGTACCAGCTTGGGCGTCCCCTTACTGTTCCAGCTAGATATCTTTGACCAGTCCAGCTTAGACGTCCCCTCACTGTTCCAGTTTGGATATCTTCACGTCTACTCCAGTATAAGCAAGTTGCGCATGCCAAGTAGAGAATTAGTACATTAGAAGCAGATTTTGTGTGAATCAAAACTTAGATTCTGATCTGTAAAACAGATCCAACATCCTCTTAGGACTACAATCCAGCACCAATGATTATATCAATTCTTCTTTGGGATATAATATCAGTTCTGATTCAGTCTACCAGATCCATATAATGAACTGATTATAAGTGCGTTCTGTGATCAGACCAGCACTTGATCATCGCCCTTGCACTCGGCTCTGCACTTGAACAAAGCTGTGACGTCCAGAAATCCGAGGTAGCCACATAGACCGACAAAATAATTAATTGGTAGATAAAATTGATTTTAATGTCGTCCTGATTAATTTTTATTATATATTCTGATGTTAACGTTCCTTTAATTAGAATTTAGGATTTTGGTTCCAGTAGGAGATCTCCGGAGAAGGACACCCGAGCACTGTAACGGCTACATTGAAAACTTATTTAATTAGAATTTTTGAGAGAAAAAGAAAATAAAAATATATTTTAATGATGTTTATTAAATTTCATGGCGAATTTAAGTCCAGTGATTTTATCTTCTTTTTCGGATAAAGTAAATAGTTTTAATTTTTACGTTGTTAACCTTACGGCTAAATTAAAATGCGTTTTTTAAGTTTCTTTAAATTTTAGCACTTTTAAAATTTTAATATCCCTTTTAATGTTATTATCTTGTTTTAAAAGGTGTGTTATCACTTTTTTAAAAATCATAAAATCGGGAGCACTTTTTAGTCAAAAAGTTTATAAATGAAGGAACCTTCCTCCACAACCCAACATTCACACGTTAAACTCACAAAATAAGAGGAGAGGATTGTCGGCTAGTGTTGAGGAGGGGCTAGCGTTGAGGAAGGGCTGGCCGATTTTCTGAAAATATTGAGGAGATTGTTTTGCGTTCGGAGCGTCGTTCCTCGCCGAAGATCGCCTTCCAACCATCCCTTAATTGAGGCAAGTAAAATTCGTTCCGTTAACTTCTCTGTTTTTATCAGTTTGCTCTCTTCTTTTAGGCCTTTGTTTGTGTAATTTTGCGAATTGCTGGGCGTGCCAGGTGCTCGTGCGCCAATTCGTGTAAAAATATGAAAAATATCTAACTTCTAAAATCAAACGAAAACGGAAACTAAATTTGACCGTTAGTTCTAATCTCCCAAACAATATAACACCAAAGATAAAAGGAAACAAACTGAAATTCATAAGAATAAACTCCTGACATACTGTGTATTTTCAACAAAGTGTAGGATGTTTACAAAAGTTTATAAATAATTAAAACAAAGCTAGAAAGTTGAGTTAAACGCAGAAAGCCTAATAAAACTAAGAAATTTGAATGATGAAATTTGCTGAGAATTGACAGTAAGTTGTGCAGACTTTTGTGCTGAGTTTTTGTGCAGATTGTTGATTATGATTGATGATGTTCTCGTCCCTTTTATCTCTTCCTTGGGGAGTTTTCCCATGTCTACACGTTTTGGGCCACGTTTCCTCGATCTCAACTGCTTTGGCGCTTACCTTGTTTTTTCCCTCCAGACTGGGTTTTAATTGTCAATGGGCTTGGGCTTTTCGTTGTTTCAAGTTTAGATTTGGGCTTTCCAATGGACTATTTATATTTTAGCACAAACAGATGCCCCCTGCAAGCATGTGGCCTAGTAGGCCATTTGCTTGTTTTAAGAAGTTTAGTTCACAGCCCGCTAAATGAAGCCCACTTGTTGAAATTTGGATATTTGAAACCCACATGTTTGAAGTTTAATGAGGCCCACCTGTTGATTTGAATCGTCTCTCTCCATGAGGAAGAAGCCAGAAACTCCTTTGATTTCAAATCTGCACGTTTTGTCCCGCTTTTTTCTGCTTCAAACTTTAATCATCTTCTTGCATCTTTACGCTGAAGCTTCTAAATCCATTCTCTCTGCATATATCAATTTGGCCAACTGGATTCTCCCAACTAGCTCATTCAAAATCCCCAACAGATTATCTGAACTTTTCTCTGCCTCAAACAGTTTTTTACCAAATAACTTCAGCTTCTTCTTCAATTTGTCTAGCCTCGGTTAGCTTATTCTCAAAATCCATTTGCCGAGCCAAGAACTTCTCCAACATTCTCAAAATATGCCTCTGCAGCTTTGATGCTGCACTCTAATCTTTGTATTCAAATTAAAGAGGTCGCCATTTATCAGGCCTGCAAACTCCTTGTCATAGTTTAATTTTTCATCTGTTCAAATGACCTCTCCATGGACTCCCCACAATCTTGTAACCTTTCTGTCATTTCCTTAAAACCATCACCAAGCTGCTTGAATGACGATATGACCTTTCCAGAAGTAACAACATCGGTTAGCAAATCCAACAGAAAAGAATCCAGTTCTCTGATTTCAAAGTCCAAAAACCCATATAAAGGTCAAATTGAAATGCTTTCTTGACTGAGCCTTCCAGTGCATGCTCACCCTCCAAAGAAGAAGCATCAGAATCATTTTCCACTACATGCATGGCAAGTATATCCAAATTAACCAGCTTTTCAGAGCAACATGCTAAATCTAATACCCTTGTCAGAGATTTTGATGCGCTATCTAGCTCTTCAACGATATCTCCACGAGATGAAACAACTTCAAGTGAATCCACATTATTTGATTCAGCTTCCATCTCACCAGAACCTTCATTCATATTTGTTTGCTTTGCTCTGTGTTTTGACAGGTACTACAGAAGTCATCATCTTACCAAACTCTACCTCGACCAAAAGGTTATTCTATCTCTTTCAAGTGAGCTTTGTGTGCTGCATTTTCACCTTAGTCCCATCTCCTTTTCCCAGCAGCCATCTGTTTGCATTGCACTTCAGTGAGACCCCATCCCCGCATACACTTCTATGCATTTGAGCTCTTGTTGGTGGTTTTGTGGAGGATTGTTGTGGCTTTTGATGTGTTGGTGTAGTGATGGATTTTGATGTTCTGGGATTTGGTAGAACTTGATGTTGGTGGTGTGGTTGGATTTATTGGCCATGTATTGGCCTCCTTTTCGTTTCCTACATCCGATGTTGAAGCTTCTCCAAAGACTTCTTAAATCTTCATTAGTGGTTATTCCCAGCAAAGAAGCATCTTTTGAAACAGGTTGGTTTGGTGAATCCCATGATCGATTAGGTGTTGAAAAAGAACCTCCTTCTTTGCGCATAGGAATATATTGAGCCTTTGGTAGACTGTATAACTGAGCCAGACCTCCACAAACCTCTTCTATTCCATATTTATCTGCATCAAATACTTTCCAGCATGGGGGATTCTCAGGTGGTGGTACCTTTGGGTTGTCTGGACTCCCCAAATTTATTTCTTCCACTGGATCTAGAACTTCGTGTGCACTATCTTCCATTTGAGCCGGTGCCATTACCAGATCATCTAGCCGGAGTTGGCCTTCTTCATTATTCTCCTCCTTGTGGATTATCTCTGTCCCGAATGCTTCACGTCTCAATTCTTCAAATCTGTCCAACGTTTGCTGCACATGTAGTTTATGAATAGCGGCTGCAGCTGCCTGCTTCTCCTCTTTGTTGTGTTCAATCATCTATGGGTTGTATCATCGGCCTATAAGGCACAATGATGGTAGGCTTGAGGATTTTTTCAAGGTTTTGGCTGGGATTCGTACTTTTTTCACTTCATCTTCTTTCCAAAACATCAAGAGCTGATGCATCAACGATGGAATGCACTGGTTGGCGTGAACCCAGTCTCTTCCTAACATGGCTTGAAAATTAGCAGAAGAGTTTACCACTAAAAATGCATATAGAGAAGACAAACTCCCCATAGTGACATCTGGGAATATCCCGATAGTTTTAGTTGATTTCCTAGTGAAATCAGGCACTGATACCTCTGTTGGTATGAGATCCTCTTCTTTATTTCCCAAATTCCCTAGCATTCTTATTGACAGGATGTTAACTGATGAGCCATTTTCGATTAGGACTCTCGACAATAGCTTTTCATTTAGATGAGCTTTCATGTACAATGATCTTATATGTTTTTTCATCTCTAGTGTGGATTTCTTTATCATCACTTTCTTTGACTTGCTTGGATGTTCCTCCTCGATGATAACACCAGAACTCCCTTCAAGGATTTCAGCCTCTTTTGTATCCATGCTCTCTGATCCATGATTCACTGTCTTTTCTTCATCACCATTCCACGGTGTAAACTTCTCTGGCATAATCACCACACCTGTGTTGCAGTCTACTAATATATGAAAATCTCCCACACGAAAATTAATTGTCTTGTTTTCTCTAGTATCTCCCTCACTTAGCAAATCATCATTGTCTTCACTATCCTTGTCTTCAGTAGCTTTCCTACAGAATTTGAATTTGGTGACCGTTTAGCGGATGTTCTTTCCCTGAGCACTCTTATTTTTTGTGTTCTAGTGAGGGGTTTAGAAAATTTCTTGTGCCGGGCTAACTTCCAAATATCATCAACTTCATTACTGGATGGAAGGAAAAACCTGGGTTTGTGGTGATGTTCTGCTATTTTTGCCCCCCGGGCTTTTTCTTTAGGCTCGTATTTCTTTAAGTAGTCACGTTTCTTGTGGGTGTTCGTTGGCAGTAACCCAGGATGGTAATTTCCTTTTTTCTGGAATTCTCTTGGCATTCGATGACTCAAGTTTTCTGAATGATGAGCTCTCTTCTTTTCCTTGGGAAAATATTGGTTCCTCGGCCAATTAGCCGTAGATCCACCAATATTTCCTGGACTCCCCCTTGAAACATGTTTTATTGAATTCTCTCAAATCTATGGTGTTCATATTTATGGAAGCTACTGGAGGAAATGGGTTTTTCATCTATAGCATGTAGTCTTGTTTCTCTGGGAATTTCAACACTCCCTTGCTGATCCTCTCCTGCAAAACATTTTTAAAGGTCCAACAAGATTTTGTAGTGTGATTATATGAATTGTGGTACTTACAGTAGTCGCGTCCTTTTGTCTCTTCCCTGGGAGGTACTCGGTGGTCTGGCGGGAAGGTAATGAACTTTTCTTTCACCAGATAATCAAAAATCTCATCAGATTTTGAAACATCGAACGTGTACTTCATGTCCTTAGCAGGGAGTGTGTTATTTTCCTTTTCTGACTCCCCCGTCTTTCTTTTGAGTAAAGGGCAGATACATGATCCATTGATACGAAGCTCCGCCAAGGCCACCTCTTCTATATCATGATAATACGAGTCCATCTTTGTCTTCGTCTTGTAAGTTTCCTCTTTTAACAATTCTTCATACTCTGCTACTTTAGAAGACAACTCAAAGAAGTCTCTAAACTCCATACCTTGGAATTTCTTCTTCAATTCAAAGTCTAGCCCCTTCTGCGCCATTTTGACGAATTCCACTTCTGCTAGGAAGACTTTGCATCTATTTTTCATCTTTTTAAACCTATCCACAAACATATCCACAGATTCGTTTTTCTTTTGGTTAATTCTGGATAAATCAGAGATACATACCTCGGGCTCGGTGTGATAAAATTGGGTATGAAATTGCCGTTCCATCTCTTGCCAGGTAAGGACAGAATTCCTTGCAGCGGTGTATACCAAGTAAATGTTGTACCTGTCAGTGTGTTAGGAAATAACCTGAGCTTCAAGTTTTGAGAAATTCTTAGGTTTGCCAACGTCCCGCACTTGATGGTGAATCTGGCAATATGTTCCACTGTGGATTGCCCATCTTCTCCAGAGAATAAGCTGAAATCTGGGAATTTATACCCCCTAGGATAGGGGTTGTTGTGGTCCCTCCGAGCTTGATAAGCTCCATTATCAGCATTGAGGCCAGTGTTCCCAATTGGGAAACCCATGCCTTCTTCATACAGACCAGGTTGAATCATGGGATTAGTCACATTATAAGGCTGCTGGAGATGGGGTCTCGGGTTTCCATTTCCATTTCCTCTCACCATTACAGGGCTTCTCTGGAAAACAGCTTCGTCTTTTTGATGAGGAGGTGTGTACCTTTCATCCAGGCTTTGGGGAGTTGGGATAGAGCGGTGAGTTTCGCCTGCTCTAGAACTCCCTGCACCTTGTTCCACTCCTTTGTGTTGGAAACTCCCTTGAGTTGTGGATTGAGTAATATGGCTCACCACTACCTTCACGTAGGCCAGAATACCTTCAACCATCATTTTGGAAGCCTCCTCCATTTCAACAGTATTCTTCTCTGGAATTTCTTCATGTGATTCGGCAGGCTGTTTTGCTATTGCATGGCCATGGGAGTGGCCTTCAATACGATCCACCATATTCTGGACAGACATTTCCCGATGTTCATCATCTGCCGGGATTTCTTCCAATTCAGGCATGATGTCAACTTCTTTGTTTTTATCGGTTTGCTCTCTTTTTTTAGGCGGCATATCGGTGTCCCACTAGGCGTGCTAAATTTTGTTTGTGTAATTTTGCGAATTGCTGGGCGTTCCAGGCGCGTAAGCGCCAATTCGTGTAAAAACTGTGTAAAAATCTAACTTCTAAAAATCAAGCGAAAACGGGAACCAAATTTGACCGTCAGTTCTAATCTCCTAAACGATATGACACCAAAAAGTAAAAATGATCACATTGTAATTCATAGGAATAAACTCCTGACATTGATTTGTATTTTCAACACAAATGTAGGATGTTTACAAGAATGTAATAATAAAAACAAAGCTGGAAAGTTGAATTGAAATGCAGAAAGCCTAATAAAAACTAGGAATTTTGAATGATGAATTTTGCTGAGAATTTGCAGTAAGTTGCAGAGCTTTTGTGCTGAGATTTGTTGATGATTGATTGATTGATCCCTGATTGATGATGTTCTCGTCCCTTTTATCTCTTCCTTAGGGAGTTTTCCCATGTCTACACGTTTTGGGCCACGTTTCCTCGATCTCAACTGCTTTGGCGCTTACCTTGTTTTTTCCCTCCAGACTGGGTTTTAATTGTCAATGGGCTTGGGCTTTTCGTTGTTTCAAGTTTAGATTTGGGCTTTCCAATGGACTATTTATTTTTTAGCACAAACACATGTGTTCCTCTCTTTTTCTGGATGAGTGTGTGCGTCTCTCCCTCCTTATTACTGTGTGGGTTCCTAATCCAAAATGATCTTTGATGTTGCCACTAATGCGTGGCATCCTTGCGTCTTCTTCAAATTTTTGTCCATAGCAGTGTGCGTGGTTCTCCTTCCTGTGTCCCGTAGATAATTGTATACAGAGGGGAATTTTGGAATGGTATTTTTTAAGGGGCTTTCGGGGTGGAGTACCTACTTTTATATATATTTGTAACCTTACGTGTTCAACCCTTGCACAACACAATTGTTTTCAGAAAACTTTTTTTAAAAAAAAAAAGGGTGGGACAGAACTGTTTTTTGCATTTTTGTCCTTCTCAGTGTTAGTGTGCATGAGTTATCCTTGCCGAGAGTGTACGTGAAAGATTAGTGTCCTTTGGGAAAATATAAACTTGCTGGGAGTCTACGTGTATGACTAGTGTCCTTTGGAAATATATATATATATATATAAATTTGTGAATTTTCTTTCATAAATCGTTTAAAAAATGGGAAATAAAAATTTGATGATTTTAATGACTTGTGGCAAAGTTATGACCGATATTACGGGCGTGTGGATGCCGGCCGATGGGTCGGGTGCCCCGCCAAATTATTACGGGTGTGTGGATGCCGGCCGACGGGTCGGGGTGCCCCCAAATTATTACGGGCGTGTGGATGTCGACCGACGGGTCGGGGTGTCCCACCAACTTGACTGATTACGGGCGTGTGAATGTCGGCCTTCAGGTCGGGGTGTCCCGCCAAATTATTGGATCCATATGAGTTTATTTAAGCTACTTGACTGATGACTGCAGGGAATTTCCGAGCCACCATAAAATAAATGGAGATGATTAAAGTATGTTAAGGTTAATGGTTTACTTTGAGGTTGAGGAAAATGACTGAAGGATTTTAAATGATGATAAGTTCTCTTATTTTGAAAATGGTTTTGTTGAGGTTGATGGGATTTTTGAATGATTTTCTTTGTCGACCCTTTTATTTGATAAGTTGATAAAATGAGTTCATGTTAAATAAAAAAATATTTTATTGCATGTGCATGTATTATGAATTATTTTGATATTCCAGAGTTTACTTGTTGAGCCCCTAGGCTCACTAGATTTCATCGACGTAGGTGAGGAGGTTTAGGTGGTGCCGGTTGGCGAGGGCTCGGTCGGGATGAGAAGGCGCTTATCGATGGACACACGTTTTCCGCAGAGTAGAACATTTTTATGATTATTAAATTTTTATTTTTTGAAGGAAAATATCTTATTAGCATTTATTTGAATATCGACCATTTCATGATTTGAAGTTTTATTGATGCTGGATGGAAAGGATTTTATGTTTTATTTAGTGCTTGAAAAAAAAAATTCCGCATTTTCTTTTTAAAAAGTATGGGCGTTTCAACTTGGTATCAGAGCATGGTCCTGTAAGATAAGCGTTCACCTCCAGTCCGCGACAGTTCTCGTTCAGCCGTATCACCAATTCTGTAAGTTTAGGTGAAAATATTACGTTTGAGTTATTAGCTTTCTTCTGAAGTTTAAAACAATATGTTAAAGTAAGTTGCGATACTTATCGTTATTTGAGGTTTAAGAACTTATGAAAATGGTATAATATTGTTTAAAGTTAAATGTTCAATTATGTTGGTCATGTGGTGGAATCGGGCTATTGGTTACAGATAATGTCTGGTAGAGGACGAGGGACTTATGAAAATGGTATAATATTGTTTAAAGTTAAATGTTCAATTATGTTGGTCATGTGGTGGAATCGGGCTATTGGTTACAGATAATGTCTGGTAGAGGACGAGGGAGAAGAAGTTCCTCAGTCGAGGATGATGGCTCTGGCAATAGCGCCCGGGTTCTAGCCGGGATGGCTCAGTTGTTGGAACAGTTTGTGGGACAAGCCGGTCGTGGAGGTGGACCATCAGCCAGTCGAGGGCTTCATCATGAGGATCCACAGGAGCGCTTCAGGCATCAGCGCACCAAGGAGTTTTCTGGCACTACTGATCCACTCGTGGCGGAGAGATGGATCAAATCTTTGGAGGTTATCTTTGACTACCTTCATATGGCGGACCATGACCGACCTAGATGCACCATCTATATGCTGAGGGATGATGCCATGATCTGGTGGGAGGGAGCTAAATTGATCGTTGACCTGGATACTCTCACCTGGGATGGATTTAAGAAGGTATTCTGCGATCAATATTTCACTTCCGACGTGCGTTCAGAGTTGAAGAGAGAGGTTATGACGTTGAAGCAGAAGGATATATCTGTGCGGGACTACATCCGCAAGTTTGAGCGAAGTTGCTATTTTGTTCCCTTGATTGGAGGGGATGCGGAGGAGAAGCTGCGACATTTTGTTGATGGCTTGCGATCGACGATTAAGCATGATGTTAGGTTGACAAAGCCTAAGGATTATAGGGCAGCCGTTGATAAAGCTTTGAGGGCTGAACAGGACTGGATGGAGATTGAAGAGGAGAGGCAATTGAAACGGCAGGCATATCAACCTCGAGACCAGAGACAGTTCAAGAGGCATAATATTGGGTCACAGCGACCTCAGGGGCAGCATCCTCAGTCAAAGGCCACCGACCGCCACTACCCCAAAGGTTGACAACAATCCAGTATGTCTGAAGTGCCATAAGAACCATGCGGATCAGTGCAGATTAGGGATGAACGTATGCTTTAAATGGGAGCACCAGGTCACTATGCCAAGGATTGTCCACAGTTGAAGCAACCGGTAGTAGGCCGAGCATTTGTGATGATTGTGGAGTAGGCGGACCCGGACACTACCGTGGTCACAGGTATGATTATTTTAGCTGGAATGACTACTACTACTTTGATTGACTCTGGTGCTACACATTATTTTTATATCGGAGTCTTTTGTAAAGAAATTGTCTGTACAACCTGATTTGTTATCTGTGGGCTATTGTGTGACTGTACCGTCGGGGGAAGAACTTTTGTCTAACCGGGTAATTCGAAACATAGAACTTAGGCTTCATGGGAATCTAGTGACTGTTGATTTGATTGTTCTACCTATGCCTGAGTTTGATTTGATCTTGGGTATGGATTGGTTGACGAGTTATGGAGTATTGATAGACTTCAGCCGGAGGACAGTGGAGGTTAACCCACCTCAGGGAGGCCAATTCTTGTTTGAGGCTTATTTCAGCCTTGAAGGCACAGAGCTTCTTGAGGACAGGATGTAAGGGGTTCCTGGCTAGCATCTCTTTTATACCGGAGGACGAGAGACCTACTCTGGCCGATGTGGATGTGGTGAGTGAGTTTCCAGAGGTGTTTCTAGATGATATTTCAGGTCTTCCTCCAGATAGAGAGCTCAAGTTTACTATTGATCTAGTGCCTGATGCAGCACTATCTCCAAACCACTGTATCGACTGGCACCGACTGAGATAAAAGAACTGAAGGAGCAGATTCAGGAGTTGCTGGATAAGAGCTTCATACGCCCCAGCTTCTCATCGTGGGGCGCACCAGTGTTATTCGTGAAGAAAAAGGATGGAAGTATGAGGTTCTGCATGGACTACAAGTAATTGAACAAGTTGACGATGAAGAACAAGTATCATTTACCAAGGATTGAGGATTTTTTTGATCAGATTCACGGGGCAGTGGTATTTTCTAAGATTGATCTTAAGTTATCACCAATTGAAGAATGGGGAGTCTGATGTCTACAAGACAGCTTTTAGAACTCGTTATGGCCATTATGAGTTTTTGATGATGCCATTTGGGTTGACGAACGCGCACCCTCAGTATTTATGGATCTGATTAATAGAGAATTTCAGCCCTTCTTGGACCAATTCATGATTGTATTCATTGATGACATTCTGATCTACTCCAAAAGTCGAGGGGAGCATTCGGATCATCTTAGGTTAGTATTGCAGGTTTTGAGGGATAGACGGCTATTTGCAAAGTTCGGTAAATGTGAGTTCTGGCTTGAGAAAGTTGCATTCCTTGGCCATGTGGTTGTTAGAGTAGATGCCCAACTAGCCAACTTGTGGCGTGTGAGTTTTATTGACTCTTGTGTATAACGATCTTTATTTATGAAATGCGCATTTCTTATGGCATTCTTTATTTTCATTATGTTATAATGTTAACAATTGTGTTGGATAAAGACCTAGAATGCACCATAGTGTATATTAGATGTGATAGTGGATATGATGGCTATCATGAAACACATCTAATAGTCACTGTGTATTCTGAACTCGTTCCTAGTCGATTGGACCGTCAAAATGAGGATAAGGCCGCCCGAGCTTGAGACTAGCATCTGCGATGCTAAGTACCATGTTTCATTGGTAGGAAACATTGTGATGTTCTGAGCATGCAGATGGATAGTGACCTGGTGATCTATCTAACTACCCTCGTTCGTACTTTCCAAGTGGTTACCATTTGTCGAGTGGATAAGTCCGAGGTCTTGGTTGTACTGATTAGTCCTCACTACTCGAAACGTCATTGAGACTCTACATGATAGGCGCCTCACTTTGACCCGTTTACCGACTCACTTGGGGTCATTAGGTGGTGGGATTGGGTGAGGTCCCGATGCATGTAGGAGTCGATGCTTCGTTGTCGAGGATTCACCGCTCGCTTTCATGCGTGGATATCCTATGCTCTCTGAGGAGATAATAGTGTATAAATCTCTGGCCAGAGTACTGGATGTGTTTTAGGTAAATGGGTTTACCTAATAACACTCGTGATGTCACTATTTAATCCCCAAGATGTATGCATAGTTATCGGATCTCTAGCGACTCTCGATTTACCAATGGTCGTTGATCTGATCGGGATATATGTGTTGAAAGGACCGTACTGTATGCTAACCACGACCAACTGGTTCTTGCAGGCAGTATCAGTGATACCTAGGGGATCATGGGGCGATGTTGCTAGGCGCTTTACCATGATCCGATGGGTCAGTCCGAAATTGTGATTTCGGAGTCACAATGGTTGTGGGCCCACGGCTAGCTGTATCCCTGAACCATTGAGGGTCACACAAGTACTGGATTCATGATTCCTGCACGGAAACTGAGCTCAATGTTTTGAGCATAGGAGGAGGATTTTAGGGAATGCGATTTCCTAAAAGTCAACAGGGGTCAAATTGCGATTTCCCAAAGTTGAGGGGCTAAACTGCTATTTTGGTCTAGGTGGTCTGAAAAATTGTTTTCGCATCATAATATTCAGTTTTGGAAACTGAGTCGATCGGTCCGATCTGATCGTCGATCGGAGTTATGATGAAATCACAGTGATGGAAATGAACCGAATGTTCATATGGACCTGGGCCTGACCCAAGTCTATTGGGTCGGTTCAAGCCTGTTAGGATAAAATTTATAGTTTTGGTGATAACAAAGAAAAGAAAAGATTTTGGAATTAAATGACAATATTCTCGATGATCAACATTGCTGACAACAGTGATTAGCTCAAGCTACAGTTATAAGTTTCGAGTTGATCAAAATCAGATCTTGGAACAGTGGAGTGATTGTTTTGGATATTCAAGCCTTGATGAAGTAACTCGAGATATATGCCAACAGCTCTTGTCTACAGTATCACAGTGGGATATGCAAACAGCAATGGGAACAGTGTCTCGCTCTACCAACAGAAAGGACAGTATTCTTTGATAACTTTGTTCGACAGATCTTGGAACAGTGCTACTTATTGACATCAGACTTCTCTACAGTATTATCTTTGAAAACAGTACAAGTATCTATCGACAGCTCTTTGTAAGACAGTTAGCTCAACACGACATCGTTTGCCTCAACGGATCTGATGACGTCAGCCACAGGAAAACAATAGACATCATGACGTCATCATCTTATTCAGCTTCAATATTCTTAACAGACATGATGACGTCAGCAGTGCGAAAACTTGTAAACAAAGAGATATGATGACGTCACCAGTGCTGATATTTGCAAATGAATGTATCTTGTCTACCGCGATAAAATCTCTCGACAGCAAAGAAATGTTCATTCGTCTTCTTCAAGGAAAGATCTGTCGATAGAAAAGATTTCAGGCGCAAGCATAAAGAAGATTCAAATTCGATCGTATACTCATTTGGAAAAGATCGATGACCAAAATAAGAATCACTCATACCGCCTGAAATTAAGGAGACGAGGTTAGTACTATCTTTGGAAAAATAGTACACATTGGCAGAGGCGATTTCAACGGGAAAGCACTCATAAGGAAATGATACTCACATCCCTGACGAAACGCAATCTGCCATATACTGAAGCTAGA
>KQ994501.1:2371-33222 GCA_001598015.1 Dorcoceras hygrometricum
ATATGAACCCCATCCCATGCTCGCGAAGTCCCATCGCGCATGCGGCTCGTCATAAGCTCCTTGACAGCCGTGAACCTCTCATGTCGAGAGTTCTCCCCGTACAGTTCTTTGAGATGAAAAAGTATGTCAGCAGCATACTTCGTCTTCTCAAAGCGCCGTTGCATTTCGTTCGACATCGATGCCATCACATAGCATCGAGTCTTAAGCTCGTCGTCCCGCCATTGTTTAAGCGTAATCAGCTCCTCAGGGCTGATATCGGCAGGGGTTTCATCCGGAGGGCACTTCTCTATCGTATAAAGAAGTTTCTCCGAATCCAACACAAGGTTGAGGTTGCGGAGCCAGTCTTGGTAGTTTAGACCGATGAACTTGTTGCTATCAAGTATAGCAGCGAGCGGGTTTTTCATCGAAACCATTATAAATGCAGTTATACTGGAAGAAAACAGACAATCATCACTAACTATATATAAAATAATCGTTAAGACATAAAACAAGGTCGTTAAGTTTTATGAATTATCCTCTCACTATTTTAACGATTTCACCACCCTCTACTGAAATCGAGAAAGCAAGTTTCTTTAGTGGGTACACGGAGCCCAATCAAGCGATCATGGACCCGAATAATATCAACCATCCATGACCCCCAAAAGGTAGTTTCTGATTGCAACCGGTGCAACCTCCATGTATTCACCTCACGTCCAGTAAGGGCCCAATAATATGACGCCGTTTACTATCACGTGTCAAGATGACCCATCAATGTTGAGTCGTGAAGGACGGTCCCCTTAACGTCCCCAATAATATTAGCCAACGTTAAAGGGAGTTCCAACCGAACTCATAACAATTGTCAATGGCGTGGACAGCTTTCCGGCATACATGACCCCCTCAATAATATGAGCCGGACCATGTATACGGGTAGCATCGACGTACACCCATTGTTGATGGAAGGTATGGATAATTTAAACAAATTTAAATTCCCTTTAGTTTATCGAATAAACATTTATCTTGATATTAGTTTTAAATCGTATTTAAAACGAGGGATTTTATTTTCGAAAATTTGGTCTCATGCAATATATTTTAAATCATATTTAAAACATGCGGATTCAACTAACTATATATCACATATATAAATATTGGGATGATCGATCGCGAGAGCTATGCGGTCCGTGGTTGCCAGCCACGGACCTGGGTCCAATCCTAGGGGTAATGTAACATGCAATGCAATCCTATTACAATGCTTCCGGTTTTACAGATCTTCGGTCTTCAATATCCTTGATCTTCATTGTCCACCGTCTTCGGATGTCCTCCCACAAAATCTAGTAATTTACATTTAAATATACCATGACATATAAGGGATACATTTTTCAAGGGGTGGGAACGGGCCACAAACAGGCCCACTTTAAATGATAATCAAAATATTACAAACCAAAATCACAAAACCTATCGCATACACCTAACAAGTTGGGCACGGCTCTCGATTATCCCAATCATGCAGATAATCTAATTAACATGCATAAATTAAATAATCAAATTATTTATCGTAAAATCATATTTTAATCATAAAATCGCATTTTATAATAAAATCGTATTTTGTCGATAAAATCAAATTTTAATCAACAAAATCATATTTCATTATAAAATCATATTTTACAATTAAAATCGTATTTTTCTATTTTAATTGCATCGTATTGGGCCAAAAACAATTTTGGGCCCAAAAATCTCAAAATTTCAAAATCGACCAAAACGGGCCCGATATCGAATATCGGCCCGATAACATCACGGGCTGCCCGGGACAGGCCCGAACTAAACCTAGAAAAATTAGCCGTCGCATTGATGCCGGGAAGTTCGCCGGACGGCGGCCGCATGGCGGCAGCCGTCGCCAACTTAGCGTGCGGCTCATGGCCGCACGCCGCCGCGCCATCACGGCTAGCTCTTCATCGCGCAACCATGCGCGAAGCGGCACACAGCCATGGCGCAACAATTGCGCAAGGCTGCTGGACCATCGGCCGGCCATCGCGCGGAGACGGTGCCCAGCCTTCGGCCGATGTGCGCGGCCAGCGCGCAACGAGGTGCGAGCGGCTGCTTGCCACGGCCGGCCACCATGTGCGACCAGCGCGCATGGTGTCGCGCGCGCTATTGCGCGCGCGATGGGCCGCCGAGCGAGGCGGCGTCTGCCCGATCAAAAATTTTTTTTGTTTTCCTTGATTTCAAAACTCAAGATCTGATGCAATATGGCAACAATTGTATTGATCAGATCCGAGACTTGGCTCTGATACCACTGTTGGGGAACCGTGGCGGATCCGGATCCCGTCTCCCGGCGAGGCAGCGAAAGAACAAAATTGGGCCCGGAAACGTTCAATACAATTCAAAATCTAACACAATATGAACCATTCATAGGGTGTTTAGTCAGTTACCTTGCTGGCGTCTTGGCGCCTGGCTCCGACCAGTTTCACGAGGAAACCGGCACTTCACGGTAGGCGGCGGTGGATTACGTCAATCAGGTCCACGACCGGAAGGGAGACTCCTTCGTCAGCCTGCACTAGAAGGCCTGACGAGATCAGCACGGACGGATTCTCCTCGAAAGATTGGCCGAAAAAAATTCCGGCGAAGGAGGCGGTGGCGGCGGGTGGCGTGCACGGCGGCGGCGGCGGATTTTGAGGAGAGGAGGGAGGAGGCGGCCGAAGCTTAGGAGCTAGGGTTAGGGTTTGTAGTAATCAAGTTAATGTTATGATTTATGAAGCCCTAGTCTACCTTAAGTAGATTAGTGATGGACTTGGACCGGCCCAACGGGCCCGGGTCCAACGTATGAACATTCGGTTCATCCCTATCACCGTGACCTCACCATAACTCCGATCGCCGATCAGATCGGACCGATCGACTCATTTTCCAAAACTGAATACTATGATCTGAAAAACCATTTTTCAGAACCCCAGTGCAAAATGACCGTTTTGCCCTTCAACAGCGGGAAATCACGATTTGACCCCTGTTGACTTTTAGGAAGTCGCACTCCCCAAAATCCTCTTCAAGTGCTCAACACATTGAGCTCAGTATCCGTGCGGGAATCTCGAATCCAGTACTTGTGTGACCCCAATGGTTCAGGGATACAGCTAGCCGTGGGCCCACAACCATTGTGGCTCCGGAATCACAATTCCGGACTTGCCCATCGGATCATGGTAAGAGCGTCTAGCAACATCACCCATGATCCCCTAGGTATCACTGATAGTACCTGCAAGAACAAGTTGGTCGTGGTTAGCGTACAGTACGGTCCTTTCAATCCATATATCCCGATCAGATCAACGACCATTGGTAAATCGAGAGTCGCTAAAGATCCGATAGCTATGCGTACATCTTGGAGATCGAATAGTGACATCACGAGTGTAACTAGGTAAATCCATTTACCTAAAACACTTCTAGTACTCTGGCCAGAGATTTATACACTATTGTCCCCTCAGATAGCATAGGATATCCACGCATGTCTGCGAGCGGTGAATCCTCGACAACGATGCATCGAATCCTACATGCATCGGGGCCTCACCCAATCCCGCCGCCTAACGACCCCAAGTGAGTCGGCAAACTGGTCAAAGTGAGGCGCCTATCATGTACAGCCTCAATGTCGTTTCGAGTCGTGAGGACTAATCAGTACAACCAAGACCTCGGACTTATCCACTCGACAAATGGTAACCACTTGGTAAGTCCGAACGAGGATAGTTCGATAGATCACCAGGTCACTATCTATCTGCATGCTCAGAACATCACAATGTTCCCTACCAATGAAACATGGTACTTCGCATCGCAGATACTAGTCTCAAGCTCGGGCGCCTTATCCTCATTTTGACGGCCAATCGACTAGGAACCTAATTCAGAATACACAGTGACTATAGTATGTTGTTTACATGATAGTCGTCATACCCACTATCACTATACTAACATACACTATAGTGTCATTCTAGGTCTTACTCAACGCAATTGTAACTCATCATACAACACAATCACAAGTTGGCTAGTTGGGCATCTACTCTAACAGGTTGCGCCCCTAGAACATTTGGACGTGTACCTTGAACAGCTTGTGGCTGAATCCGAGACCTGCGGTTCCGCAATCCTTCCTCGATATCTATGAACTTGTCCACCACATCCGCATAGCTAGTAGGTGAACTGGACAACACCAAAGAATAAATATCTTCGTTCAGCCCTTCCAAGAATCACGGCCAGACACATGAGGAACATAGGCAATGAGAGAAGAAAACCTTCGAGCATACTCCCCCACATACATGGTTTCCTGAACCAAGTTATCGAACTCGTGCTCCCGGGCATTAACTTAGGATTCCGGAACATACTCCTGACGGAACGCAGTACAAACACTATCCCAAGTAATCCCCACTCCAGTCTCCTCAAGAGTTCGTGAAGCACCTCTCCACCAGCGCTCTGCATTATTCCTCAGTTAGAATGTCGCTAAACCCAGTCTATGCTCATCATCATGGCGCGATCTATCAAACAACCCTGTAATATGCTGCAACCAGGAACGGCATCTGAACTAAACTCATCACCATTGAACTTCTAAGGATTCATCCGCTGAAACCTCGCCATGATTAGTTCCATCTCGTCCACACGGGCTGCCAACACATCCACCTCCTCATAAACCTGTCTAGCACGCCTACGAACAGGAATGCTACGCTCCCCTTCCTCGTTCGGACCATCATATTCGATCGGGATCTGCCTGGTAGCTCTACCACTACGTCTAGGTGGCATCTAGGCAAACACTAATACAATAAGATCACACATCAGATATATCACATAATCAAGCACATGAAACAAGCAACAAAGTGCCTAGACTCAAGTGTGATCAATAGAATTCGAGCATATCCCAGTATAAGCTCTGATACCAAAAATGTCAGGCCCGGTGTACACAACAAAGATTAACCATGCAATTAACAACCGCGGAAGCATTTAAAAGTGGCTAAAATTTTTCGCTTGGCCTGACTTAGAAAACATAATTTAAAATTACATTTATACTCAAAATATTGGTTTAACAACAACCCAAAAGCTGATCACCCACAGCTGCAGATAACTAAAACAAGAGACGAGCATCCCAAAACAATACAATTTCAAATAGCAATAGAATATCACTACGGGACATTCCCCGATGACGACTCTAATACATAATTATAAAATATAGATAATTGGGACTCTCTATCCACCTCTCGGGGCACCACCAGCTGAGTCATCTCCACGACCAGCTGAGAAACCTTGGTAACCTGAACAACACAGACAACCAAAACAACCAACCCCAGAGGGACAGGGGTCAAACCCCAGTACGGAGAGCAATACAACAGCAAATAGATAGCAACAGATATAAATGCACGTGCTATGCGTGAGCAGCAGGATGTAAAGGCTACAACGAATCAGAAATCCAAAGGAGCTCAAGGACCAGATCTGCAGCTATCAAACAGATCGAATGAATGAAAATGGCCACGAAGCATGTGAGAGCGTGGTAGCTATCCACTCGTCTCAGTACACTGTATCAGAGCATAAACCAATTTACTCAACTTGTTGTTGCCAAAGCTCATGAGAGCGTGGTAGCTATCCACTCGTCTCATAACGACTAACAACTACCCAGCAGGGAAATTAGGAGCACGGTATTGCCGCTCGTCCTCAAGAACAGCCTCATGGTACACACGGTTTAGCACAACAACAATGGCTAATAGATAAGAGCTCAACATGGGAAAATGTTGGTATGCCAATGCAACAGCTTACAATAATCAGCACTAAACAATAGTAAGCAATAACAACACGATAACATACACTGCATAACATACCAGCAAGCATACATAAATACCATTCTTATCCCAAAGATGTAATACAAGCTAAAATCCGTACCTTCAGCTTCTGAGCTACAATTACCACAACAAAAGCCCCGAGTAACTCAAATCTGCCACCTTCTTGGCGAAACAACAACAACTAGCTCAGGGTCATTACGCACAGAAACACGAACTGGGAGCCACCAGCTCAACCCAGCTCTATCCTACCTATCTAACAAGATAACTAGCTCTAAACGAAGCACAAGGTAGAATCTAGTACTTACTCAAAGCAGTACCTGACCAGAAATACCAATCTGCCAGTATACGAACAACGATACACTGTAGCTTCTTCGCGTTCACTCCTCTGGATTTCCAAAGCCTTCGAAAGCGATATAGAAAGAAACGTCTTAGCGAGGGAAATCTGTCGCCACTAGCCTTGCTCCCATCGGAGTTGTCTACCGCCAGCAATCATAAGAAATATGCTACGGTGAACAGTAAGGGTTTCGCTACAGAAGAGGGTATGATATCGGGAGAAGATATATTTTCGAAGTGTTGGGAACTACTGACGTAAACACAGTCAAAGTCCTCTATATATACAACTTTAATCTCCCCAAATCTGGTAAACAGTAGCCACCGACAAAACAGGGCTCACAGCTGGTACCAACTCAGATCTGAGTACTACTCCAGATCTAGACTATACATCATACCAGCGCGATACTACCAAACGACGTCGCACATGAGTACGCTCAGAGCGACCAGCTCGCACCCAGATTTGGTTTCTCAAAACGGCGTCGCACCACAATCCAGCTTCCGTAACCAACCAGCTCTCACACATCCAGATCTCACATCTCAGATGGTTCCTCTAAACGACATCGTACAACAATCCAGCTAGTTCATAAGCGTGTATCGCTAAACGGCGTCGCATCGCGACCCAGATCTGGACGACTAACTCACACTTATTCAGATCTTTCCTGGCCGATACTCACGAAGCGCACCGGTATACACTAAAACCACGAACCAACCAGTCTATTTAGTACTATCAGAATTCACCCTCAAATCTGGTGTCTCCCAGAACGACGTCGCTCCACTATAACTCCAAACATTCAATTTCATGCTCCCATAATAACTCGCAACATGATTCTTGAGCGCTCAACAACCAGATTTGACCGTTCTACGAATAGATCAGAGCTATTTCACGCACAAACCAACTAGCTCTTCTTCAAGTCTAATCCAACACCTGATTAATTTTCCAAATAAATAATAGCGATTCAGCTCTCACATAATCCGTCCAACCATCTCACACCAAAACTGGTCTTAGGTCAACCTCAAACCCATCAGCAGACCTATAAGCTTGTAGCAGCTTACACTGGACTTGGAATAGTTTACCTCAACAAACTCGTAACAGAACTGACTCCTATCAACCCGAACAGCTTGCAACCAACTTGGAAACGAAACCCGGTCCAGCACACATCTAAGCTGGTCTCTTCACCAGCATCTTATCCAGCTGAAGTGTATACTTGGGTTAAACTTTAATCTGATCTGGTTAACTCATTAATTATCATCTGATAATTTCAGTTCTCATAGATAGCTTGCCATAGACCTGATATCAGATGAGCTTGATCAAACGACCAGACCTAAGGAGAACTTATGCGCCACATTTCATACAGAAAATGAATTATGGGTTATTTCATAACCGTAGAGATTTAAGAAAGTTCAAGTTTAATGTTTAATTCCTTTATTTTAAGCTTTGTTTTCAGCTGTACTATGTTTGTGAGGAATCAGATTTCAAGATTTGTGATTAATCATATTTTGGAGTAGGATTAGTCACGAGAATTAAGATTTTTGATTTCTGGAATTTCGGTTTTTTGGTGAAATCTGATTTGAGGAAATTCAGATGTCTAGTTGGAGTTGTCCAGATTTGAGTTCGGGTTTATCAGGTGAAATCTGGTAGCGATTTGAAGTTGATTTGGTTAGATTTAGATAGAGATCTGTTTTCCTTAGCGTTGCGTGAAGTACCACGAGAATTGAATAAAACGGTGTCGTTTTGGTGAAGTATGGATGGTCGAGAGTGGCGCGGGAGTTAAGCGCTTGAATTTCTTAATTTCATATGTCAACGCTGGTCAACGGCACTGTAGCGGGTGATCGCTGGATTAAGAGATCTGGTTTCGTTGTATCGAGCGTGGGTGATAGTTCGCGTGAAGAGATCTGCTGAACTAAGCAGATTTCACGTGTTGGTCAACATGTGGAGTTGACATATGGTATAGCGCGTTTAGTCGAGAGATCTGTTTTGAGCTCTAGCATTGTAATTTGAGGAGAGATCTGTTTCGCTGTGCGACGTCGTTTAGATTAGTGGCTACGTCGTCGTTTAGCATTACGCGTTGCTAAGGCGTAGAGATCTGTTTTAGTAGTAGTAGCATAGAGATCTGATGTGATGAGCGCTGAGATCTATATTGAATGATGCGGCGTCGTTCCAGTTAGTTGCTGCGTCGTCGTTTTGGATTTCCAGCACTTAGCGTGTTTTGTATTGCGCGAGCGAGAGATCTGGTTTGTGCTACTGTTGGAGAGACCAGATGTTACCGAAACGCTATCATTTTGATTTTAGCGCGAGCGTTTTGAATTAACGTTGTGAAGTCAGTTTGATTGTAAGCGCTGGTTTGAGGAATCTGGTTGAAGCTATCTCTTGATGCAGAGATCTGTTTTTGTCGGTGTTTGATTTAGGCATTAGCCATTGAATTGAGGAATAAATCGAAGTGTCGAACTACACTTAGAATATTTCTCAACCCGTCATTTCTTATCTTCTCTGTTGAAACCCTCGACTTTCTACTGTTCACCGTCACTTTCCACCACCAATTCCCGTCGTTTCCAGCCTCTGTTTTTGACAATATTGGTGGTGTTGGACTCCCCTAGCTTAGCTCTTTCGTTTGCTACCCATTTCGAACCCTAAATTAACGCTGGAGTAGAGGCACGAAGCTGTTGGTGTTCGAAGCTTTTGGAGAAATCTGTGCCGTGCGTTTCTCCTACGGATCTAAGCTTTTGGGTGAGCATTCCTCGTTGTTTTGAACCTTACTCTTGTTGTTAGTACCTGCGTAGCTAGGTAGAACTTGTGTTGAGTCCTGGCCATAGGTTTAAGAGCGTGCAGGTTCAGATTTGAGCTAAGATGTTGAGTACCTTGTACAGATTATAGTTGCTGCTACCTTCTGCCTCGCATTATCAAAGCCGGGAGAAATCTGTTCGCAGGATATGAGTTTCTTCCGTGCCCTGTTCGAATCTGTGAGGTAGAATTTGTGGAATTGAGGTACGAATTGAGCAGCCTTAGCAGCTTTACGCGTGAACATGCTGTATTTGATGTTGTGAGTCTTGCTGCTGTGAATTACGTTAATGATTGAGTTACATTCTGTTTTACGTATTGATTTTGTATGCATTGTTTATTTGATATTGAATTGGCATACATGTATACATATTGAGCCTTAACATATTGATTGATGACCTGAATGGGTGCCACGTTGTGACTGGTCGACTGATGCGTCGTGCCCGAAAAGTCCAATGCTATCATCGGAGTGGTGACTACCGGATTCGAGTGTCTACCACCGAGCTGTGATGGGCTGACGGGCCCTGATGATCACGGACCAATGATTTCCATCGGCTAATTGGCTGTGCGTGGTATAGAGGTTTGATTTTATTTGCCAGTTGATGGAATGGTCTAGCTATCCGATTCTTTGATAGCCTCATGCATTCATGACATTGATTTATAGCATGTTGCTTGTTTAGCTATTTTGATAGCTCTTCGTACTGAGGCTTGACCTCGTATTTGTTTTCCTGCTTTTGTGTCTTGGGTCTGTGTTACCCATTTGCAGGATCTTAAGGTAGCCAGGCTGGACAGAGTGGAGGTTCAGCTGGTCGATCCCCTTTTCCATGAGTCCCAGTTATATTTATGATATGTACTAAACCGGGGGGTGCCCCGCATTTCGGTGTATTGGGGATCTGTATTCGATTTGAATTGTTGTTGTTACCTGATTGTATAAGTTTGAGTTAACTTATATTTTGATTATCGATATTTTGAATGTATGATTTTACGTTCAGGCCCTAATGATTTCGAAAAAATTTTTAAGCCCTATTTTATGCTTCTGTGTTTATGTGTTTATTTAGTGTTAATTGTGAGTAATTAGCACGGGGCCTGAAATTTTTGGTATCAGAGCTTAAACTGGGATAAGCTCGATTTCTTTTGATCACACTCGAGTCTAGGCACAGAGTTTTGATTTGATTTTTGATTGACTCTGTGCCTTATGTGATTATTATCTGCCTTGATGTTATATCTGCTGTTAGCCTGACCTCTAGACTTGTGTAGATGCCGCCGAGGAGAGGTAGATCTAGACATTCCGCTGAGGGGTCTAGGGCTCCAGATAGTGACGAGGATGTTCATCGGGTGGATGATGTGACTCGACGGACAGGTGAGATGGAACTAGTTTTAGCTCAATTTCAGCGTACGAACCCTCCAACGTTTGCTGCTACTGAGGGTGGTGCGAAAGCTGAGGCTTGGCTAGTCCAGATGGAGGAGTTATTTGATACCTTGGAGTACGCTCCGGAAAAGAGATTGAAGTTAGCAGTGCTGCAGTTGCGGGATGACGCTCAGCGCTGGTGTAGAGGTACTTCTAGGATGCTTCGTGATAGTGGGGCGGTGATCACCTGGGAGAGCTTCTGTGAGGCGTTCCGTCAGGAGTATACCCCGGAGTCCTACTATAGCAGCAGGGAGCGTGAGTTGGATAACCTGAAGCAAGGTAACATGCGAGTGGCCGAGTATGCGAGGCAGTTTTCTGCGCTTTTGGTGTACATGCCTCATGTAGTGAACCAAGAGCGGACGAAGAGGAAAAAATTCTTGAAGGGCTTGAGACCTGATATTTACCGGATGGTGTTGTCTGGGTCCCCGGTGACCTGTACGGAAGCTGTGAACAATGCAGTTGATATTGAGGAGAGTTTGATGGATCCTGATGCTCCGGTGCAGCAGACGACCGCACGTGCTTCTCAGCCAGCTCCGGCAGTGTTGCAGTCGTATCAGTCTCCTCAGGGTCACAGCAGTCGAGTCGCCATCAGTTCCGACCTCGAGGGAAGCAATTCAAGAAGAAGGGCAACTCGAGTTCCTCAGGTTCCGTGAGTTCTGATTCTCCAAGCGGTTCAGGCAGTGGTTCTGGCGGTGGATTTTGTGGACAGTGCGGAGGGAGACATGAGACTTCACAGTGTCGTGGAGTTCGAGGACTTTGCCATCTTTGTGGTCAGCCGGGACATTTCGCTAGGGCGTGTCCTTCGATAGGAGGGCGGTCTTCTGGACAGCCGCAGCAGGGTTCCGCTGGTGGTTCTTCGCAGCGACATCAGCCTTTTGCTCAGTCCCAACGATCAGGATTTCAGCCTCGTGAGCCGTCTAGGTTTGGAGACCTTCCCGACCTCAGTTTTAGATTCCCCAGCAGGCTCAGGCGAACGCTTTGACTAGAGAGCAGGCTGAGGAGACGCCTGGCATGGTGATTGGAGGTACATGCTTTATTTTTTATTATCCTGCGAGAGTTCTTTTTGACACTGGTGCATCACATTCTTTCATATCTGAGTTGTTTGTGTTTGAGCATGGGTTGAGTTCATCCCCATTGTGTGATGTCGTGTCTGTGTCTACTCCTGCTGGAGTGAGTCTGTGGTCCCGAGAGGTAGTAATTGATTGCCTGATTAGATTTGATGAGCATGTTTTGGTCTCCAATCTGATTGTTTTGGTGATTAGAGATTTTTGATTGTATCTTGGGGATGGATGTACTGTCTAGCTATAGGCTACAGTTGATTGCTTCCATGGTGTGGTGAGATTTCGCCCTGATTCGGGTGAGAAGTGGGATTTCTACGGTGCTGATTCGCGTCCGAAGATTCCGTTGGTTTCCGCCATGGAGATGTTTAGCCTATTATCGCTAGGTAACGCTGGATTCATGATCTACGCGCTTGATAGTTCCCAAGAGCAACGATTGGAGTTGAGTGATATCCCGATCGTCCGAGAGTTTCTCGACATGTTTCCAGATGAGATTCCTGGATTCCCTCTGAGACGTGAGATCGAATTCAGTATCGAGTTGATGCCCGGTACTGCCCCGATTTCTAGAGCTCCGTATCGGTTGGCGCCAGCAGAGTTGAGAGAGCTGAAGGAGCAATTGAGAGATCTCTTGGAGAAAGGCTTCATCAGACCGAGCATGTCGCCTTGGGGAGCTCCGATTCTTTTCGTGAAGAAGAAGGATGGGTCTATGATGATGTGCATGGATTTTAGACAGTTGAATAAAGCGACGATGAAGAACAAGTATCCTTTGCCGAGGATTGATGACTTGTTCGATCAGTTGCAGGGATCGGTAGTGTACTCGAATATTTATTTGCGCTCTGGTTATCACCAGTTGCGGATTAGAGACGCTGATGTGGAGAAGACAGCTTTCCGGACTAGATATGGGTATTATGAGTTTCTAGTCATGCCGTTTTGGCTGACGAATGCCCCAGCTGTTTTCATGGATTTGATTAATCGCGTCTTCAGCGAGTATATTGATCGGTTCGTGATAGTCTTCATAGATGACATCCTGGTATACTCGAGGAGCTTGAGAGAGCATAAGGAGCATCTTAGACTGGTGTTGCAGAGATTGAGAGACTTGCAGCTCTATGCCAAGTTCAGCAAGTGTGAATTTTGGCTGGACAGAATTATCTTTTTGGGTCATGTGATTTCAGCACAAGGAATTTTGGTATATCCGAGCAAGGTCGAAGCAGTTCTTAACTGAGAGAGACCTAGAAATATTTCTGAGATCCATAGTTTCTTGGGTTTGGCTGGCTATTATAGGCGTTTTATCGAGAAGTTCTCTTCGATAGCTAAGCCTCTGACTCAGAAGTATAAGAGATTTGAGTGGACTGATGAGTGCGAGAACAGTTTTAAGACGTTGAAGGAGAAGTTGACTACTGCTCCTGTGTTGGCTCTACTGTCTGGATCCGGAGGATTCGTGGTGTGCTCCGATGCTTCTCTCAATGGTCTAGGATGTGTTCTGATGCAGAACGGGTACGTGATTGCCTATGCGTCTCGACAGTTGAAGCCTCACAAGACGAGGTACCCTGTTCACGATTTGGAGTTGGCTGCGATAGTGTTTGCCTTGAAGATTTGGTGACATTATCTTTATGGTGAAGAATTTGTGGTGTACACCGACCACAAGAGTCTGAAATATATCTTCACGCAGTCTGATTTGAAAATGAGGCAGCGGCGATGGATGGAATTGTTCAAGGACTTTAACTGTGAGATTCAGTACCAGCCTGGGCGAATGAACTCAGTAGCAGATGCTTTGAGCAGGAAGACCCAGCCGGCGATGCTTTCGTTAATGAGTGTCTCGAAAGTCTATGAGCAATTGAGTACTTATGGTTGGAGATTTCAGCCGAGCGATCAGTACTTCATGGTTTCTGCGATTCAGGTTGAGCCACAGATTTTGCATGACATCAGGGAGGCACAGAGGACTGATCCCTATATCCATGAGTTGAGGATTAAGGCCCAGAATAGCCAGTCTGATGATTTCTCTGTTTCTTCGGAGGGTTGTCTGAGATTTTGAGGGAGACTAGTGGTTCCGAACCTGATTGATTTGAAAGAGACCATCATGAATGAAGCGCATTGTAGTCGGTACAGTCATCCGGGCAAGAGGAAGATGTATCATGCCTTGAATTCTCACTATTGGTGGGCAGGTATGAAGAGCGACATCTATGATTTTGTTACTCGATGTCTGAATTTCCAGCAGGTCAAGGCTGAGAGGATGAGACCTGGTGGATTGCTGCAGAGTTTAGAGGTGCCCCAATGGAATCGGGAGCACATAGCCATGGATTTCGTGACTCATCTACCTCGATCGAGCAGGGGATGCGATGCTATTTGGGTTGTGATTGATATACTTTCGAAGTCCGCCCATTTCATTCCCTACGATGTGAGGTGCTCTATGAAGAAAATGGCGAAATTTTACATCGACCATGTGGTTAGCTTGCATGGAGTTCCGGTTTTGATAGTGTTCGATAGAGATCCGAGGTTCACATCTCCATTTTGGAAGAGTTTGCAGGCAGCGATGGGTTCGAGATTGGCTATGAGTACGGCCTATCATCCACATACAGACGGACAGTCTGAGCGGACTATCCAGACTTTAGAAGACATGCTGCGTGCAATTGTGATGGATTTCAGTGGTGGATGGCAGGATTCGCTATCTTTGGTTGAGTTTTCATATAACAACAGCTACCAAGTGATTATCGGAATGGCTCCGTTTGAGGCATTGTATGGTCGGAAGTGCAAATCCCCGATTTGTTGGGAAGAAGTTGGTGAGAGACAACTTTCTACACCGGAGTTTGTTCAGCACATGAAGGATCAGATTGATTTGATTCGGAGTAGAATGAAAGCTGCTCAAGACCGTTTCTCTAGCTATGCTAATAGAAGACGCAGACCTTTGGAGTTTGAGGTTCGCGATCGTGTGTTTCTCCAGATTTCTCCTTTCAAGAGCGTTATGCGATTCAGATTTAAAGGCAAATTGGCTCCCAGATTCGTTGGTCCTTTTGATATTGTTGAGCGGATTGGACAGTTGGCTTATAGATTGAGACTGCCCGAGGAGTTAGCAGCGATGCATGATGTCTTTCATGTGTCTATGTTGAGAAAATATGAGCCAGATCCATCCCATATTTTGAGAACCGACGATGTTGAGCTGGATTATGCCTTGAGCTATGTCGAATATCCGATGCAGATTCTGGACAGAAAGGAGAAGCAGTTGAGAAACAAGATAATTCCATTGGTGATGGTCCAATGGAGCAAGCATGGCCGAGAATAAGAAACCTGGGAAGTTGTGGAAAAGATCAGACATGACTGGCCTCATCTGTTTGAGCACTGATCGTACGAATTTTCTAGGTAAATTTCTGGTTTTGCTTCGAATTTGAGTAGTTGTTTGTGTTGATTTGAATGTTTGATTGTTTCTGCCTTGGTTTGCCTTTGATTTCGAGGACGAAATCTCTTAAGATGGGGAGAATGTGAGGAATCAGATTTCAAGATTTATGATTAATCAGATTTTGGAGTAGGATTAGTCATGAGATTTAAGATTTTTGATTTCTGGAATTTCGGATTTTTGGTGAAACTGATTTGAGGAAATTCAGATCTCTAGTTGGAGTTGTCTAGATTTGAGTTTGGGTTTATCGGGTGAAATCTGGTAGCGATTTGAAGTTGATTTGGTTATATTTAGATAGATATCTGTTTTCCTTAGCGTTGCGTGAAGTGCCGCGAGAATTGAGTAAAACGATGTCGTTTTGGTGAAGTCTGGATGGTCGAGAGTGCCGCGGGAGTTAAGCTCTTGCATTTCGTAATTTCAGATGTCAACACTGGTCAACGGCACTGTAGCGGGTGATCGCTGGATTGAGAGATCTGGTTTCGTTGTATCGAGCGTGGGTGATAGTTCGCGTGAAGAGATCTGCTGACGTAAGCAGATTTCACGTGTTGGTCAACATGTGGAGTTGACATCTGGTATAGCGCGTTTAGTCGAGAGATTTGTTTTGAGCTCTAGCGTTGTAATTTTAGGAGAGATCTGTTTCGCTGTGATGAGCGCTGAAGTGATGAGCGCTGAGATCTATATTGAATGATGCGGCGTCGTTCCAGTTAGTTGCTGCGTCGTCGTTTTGGATTTCCAGCACTTAGCGTGTTTTGTATTGCGCGAGCGAGAGATCCGGTTTGTGCTACTGTTGGAGAGACCAGATGTTACCGAAACGCTGTCGTTTTGATTTTAGCGCGAGCGTTTTGAATTAACGTTGTGAAGTCTGTTTGATTGTAAGCGCTGGTTTGAGGAATCTGGTTGAAACGATCTCTTGATGAAGAGATCTGTTTTTGTCGGTGTTTGATTTAGACAGTAGCAATTGAATTGAGGAATAAATAGAAGTGTCGAACTACACTTAGAATATTTCTCAACCCGTCATTTCTTATCTTCTCTGTTGAAACCCTCGACTTGCTACTGTTCACCGTCACTTTCCACCGCCAATTCCCGTCGTTTCCAGCCTCTGTTTTTGACAATCTTGGTGGTGTTGAACTCCCCTAGTTTAGCTCTTTCGTTTGCTACCCATTTCGAACCCTAAATTAACGCTGGAGTAGAGGCGCGAATCTGTTGGTGTTCGAAGATTTTGGAGAAATCTGTGTCGTGCGTTTCTCCTGCGGACTAAGCTTTTGGGTGAGAATTCCTCGTTGTTTTGAACCTTACTCTTGTTGTTAGTACCTACGTAGCTAGGTAGAACTTGTGTTGAGTCCTGGTCGTAGGTTTAAGAGCGTGCATGTTCAGATTTGAGCTAAGATGTTGAGTACCTTGTACAGATTATAGTTGCTGGTACCTCTGCCGCACATTATCAAAGCCGGGAGAAATCTGTTCGCAGGCTGTGAGTTTCTGCCGCGCCCTGTTCGAATCTATGAGGTAGAATTTGTGGAATTGAGGTACGAATTGAGCAGCCTTAGCAGCTTTAGGCGTGAACATTCTGTGATTTATGTTGTGAGTCATGCTGCTGTGAATTACGTGAATCAGTGTGTTGAATGATTGAGTTACATTCTGTTTTACGTATTGATTTTGTATGCATTGTTTATTTGATATTGAATTGGCATACATGCATACATATTTCCTTAACAGATTGATTTGATGACCTGAATGGGTGCCACGTTGTGACTGTTCGACTGATGCGTCGTGCCCGAAAAGTCCAACGCTATCATCTGAGTGGTGACTACCGGATTCGAGTGTCTACCACCGAGCTGTGATGGGCTGACGGGCCCCGATGATCACGGACCGATTATTTCCACCGGTTGATTGTCTGTGTGTGGTATAGAGGCTTGATTTGATTTGCCAGTTGATTCCGATTCTTTGATAGCCTCATGCATTCATGACATTGATTTATAGCATGTTTCATGTTTAGCTGTTTTGATAGCTCTTCGTACTGAGGCTTGACCTTGTATTTGTTTTCCTGATTTTGTGTCTTGGGTCTGTGTTACCCATTTGCAGGATCTTCAGGTAGCCAGGCTGGACAGAGTGGAGGTTCAGCTAGTCGATCCCCTTTTCCATGAGTCCCAGTTATATTTATGATATGTAGTAAACCGGGGGATGCCCCACGTTTCGATGTATTGGGGATCTGTATTCGATTTGAATTGTTGTTGTTACCTGATTGTATAAGTTTGAGTTAACTTATATTTTGATTATCGATATTTTGAATGTATGATTTTACGTTCAGGCCCTAATGATTTCGAAAAATTTTTAAACCCTGATTTTATGCTTCCGTGTTTATGCATTTATTTAGTGTTAATTGTGAGTAATTAGCACGAGGCCTGACAATGTTCTTGTTGTTAGAGTAGGTGCCCAACTAGCCAACCTGTGGCATGTGGGTTCTTGTTGACTCTTTGTAAAAACGATCTTTATTTATCGCATTCTTTTATGACATTCTTTATCTTCATTATTATGATTACAATTGTTGGTTAAAGACCTTGAATGCACTATAGTGTATGTTAGATGTGATAGTGGATTTTATGGCTATCATGAAACACATATAATAGTCACTGTGTAATCTAAACATGTTCGTAGTCGATTGGGCCATCCAAAAGAGGATAAGGGCCGCCCGAGCTTGAGACTAGCATCTGCGATTCGAAGTACCACGTTTCATTGGTAGGTAACATAGTGATGTTCTAAGCATGCAGATGGATAGTGACCTGGTGATCTATCGAACTACCCTCGTTCGGACTTTCCAAGTGGTTATCATTTATCAAGTGGATTAAGTCCGAGGTCTTAGTTGTACAGATTAGTCCTCACTACTCGAAACGTCATGGAGACTCTATATGATAGGTGCCTCACTTTGATCCGTTTACCGACTCAGTTGGGGTCATTAGGTGGCGAGGTTGGGTGAGGTCCCGATGTATGTAGGAGTCGATGCTTCGTTTTCTAGGATTCACCGCTCGCCCTTGTGTGTGGATATCCTAGGATCTCTGAGAAGATAATAGTGTGACAAATCTCTGGTCAGACTAGTTGTATTTTAGGTAAATGGATTTACCTAGTAACACATGCGATGTAACTATTTGATCTCCAAGATGTATGCATGGTTGTTTGATCTATAGCGACTCTCGATTTACCATTGGTCGTTGATCTGATCGGGATATTTGAGTTTAAAGGACCGTATTGTACGCTAACCATGACCACTGGTTTTTGCATGCACTATCAGTGATACCTAGAGGATCATGGGACGATGTTGCTAGACTGTCACGCCCGGTGCGCTAAATACAAATTAATCACTCAATTATTCACAATTTCACGGAAGCATTCAAAATATGAGCTAAAAATTTTTGTTTTGGGCCTGATCCAAAATATCCTTCAAAATAATTTCATAATCAAAATAAGGATTTAAACTCATAAATCCAACAACAGGCAATAAGCAACAAATACTGATCCCCTCAATATTAAAGGCACATGACATCCCCTGGCTCAATATATCAATACATATAACTGGGACTCAAAACGAGGATCTACCATCTGACGCTCCACTCTAACCAGCTGGGTTACCTGAATAACCTGCAAAGGCCAACACCGACCAAAGCAGCCCAAAAAAAGGGAAAATAAACGAGGTCAAACCTCAGTACGAAGAGCACTCATAAAATAGCAATTCATAAAACACGCAATATTTAATGATATGCGATGCATGAGGTTGTCAAAGAATATCGGTCATCAAGGCCAACAACTCAGCTGACAATCAAATATCAATTGAGCCTCAAACACCATGCACAGCCAATCAGCCGGTGGAAATCATCGATCCGTGATCTTCAGGTCCGTCGACCATCACAGCTCAGTGGTCTTCAGGCGCGATGACTCAGCCGGCCACCACCTCTATGATAGCATTGGACCTTTCAGGCGTGACAACTCAGCCGGCCGATCACAACGCTAGCTCGACTCGGGTCGTCAATCAAATATCAGGCTCAATATGTATGCGTGAATACCAGTCAATATATATCAGATCACAACATAAATAATTCATACGTAAAATAGAACAGATAATTGACATAACAGCAAAGTCAAATCTGTTCACATAATCACTCGTTCACAGCATTCAGATCACACTGGAAATATCTCATGATTATGCCAAAGCTGTTTAAATAAGCTCAAATCCGTACCTCAAATCTCAGTTTCTACCTCGACAGAGCACGCAGAACACACCTCCAGCAGCCTTCTAAACTCAGCTGCTCTACTAGCTCTTTCGGAACTCAACAGAAGATGCCTACGAGCTCAAATCTGCCAAGATATCTAATAATCAGCTCACATCAAAACTCATTCATCTTACAGCCTAAAGCCGTGTAGCCTAAAACAGATACCTAAACTCTACATAGCACTAGCCAGCTCTAAATCGAAGCTTAAATCGGTAGGAAATCACTGACTCAAAGCTGCTAAAGAACAGAAGAACTGCTTCCCAGAATTCGCGAAGATATCAAACTATGCAACTACTTCGCGCTCCCTCAACTCGTCGATTCAACTCTCCAAACTGGTATCAATCAAAAGCCCTAAGGAATACGAGCTCAGCGCCACCAATCTTGCTCCAAACGGTGGCGTAAATCAATGGCAATCGACGGAGAAAGGTTTGAATGAACAGTAGGGGTTTCGGGAAACTCTCGGGAAGAAGATAAGAAATATCGGGTTCGAAATCGACTAAGTGCTGCTTGACACTTATATTTAAATCTCAAAGTCAAAGCTACAATGAAAGTAAATCACCAACAAATTCAGATCTTAGCGCTATTCAGATATTGGCACTAACTCAGATCTGCCTTCGCCACGGTATACTAGCGCACAACCATCAAACGTCGTCGTGTTACCGCAAAACAACGTATCATAGGGGTCCCGCTCAAAACAACAGATCTTGCATCAAAGACCCGCTCGCTCATCCAAAATTGACCAAAATCTGAAATCATTTAAACAGCACCGGTCTATACCAACTCTCGAACCGGACCGGTTCACACAGTACCGTTGATTAACACTTGAATTCTCTTCGCTAACCAAATTTGTTTCCTCTCGCTACACCAGATCTTACTACCACTCAAAACGACATCGTATCAATCATACTCATCTACTCCAACCAAACGACGTCGCATCACTTATACTCAACCCGCGTATACACGGGAAATCCAAAACGGCATCGTTTCGCTTCCCGCTCACAACAACTCACTCATACACGCGAGAAACAGATCTGGACACCCAGATCTTACTCAAATATGAAAATCCAAAAAAATTACCAATTCCTTCAAATCTGAAGACCCGATGGTTAACGTATCCTTGGCTAATCCTCACCTAGATCTGATTAGCTAATTAACCACAAATTAACAAGTTTCTAGTCCTCACATAAACCCTTTACCATGATTTGATGGGTATGTTTAAAATGTTTTTTTCGAAGTCACAAATGTTGTGAGCCCACGGCTAGTTGTAACCCTGAACCATTGAGGGTCACACAAGTACTGGTTTCCCAATTCCCGTACGGATATGGTACTCAAAGTGTTGAGTATAGTAGGAGGAAGGTTGGGAATATGACTTCCTAAAAGTAGCTAAGGGAGTAAGATTTAGCTAATGAGAGTAAACCTGTCATATATAGATTTAGTGGTGCGAAAATTTGATTTTTCATCAAAATGATTAGTTTTGTAAACTGAGCACATCGGTGATATCTGATCATCGATCGGTGTTATGATGAGACAAAAATCTAGGGAGTCGAAGATTGAACCGAATGTTCATTGTTCGAGTTGACTCGAATGTTCACAGTTTTAGTTGAACTGAATGTTCACTGTTTGAGTTGAATCGAATGTTCACTGTTCAAGTTGAACCGAATGTTAACAGTTTGAGTTTTACCGAATGTTCAATGTTTTGTTCAAATCAAATTCTATCCCTCAATCTATAAATATGGCAATGAGGAGACACTTTCAAAAGTGAGAAAGAAAAACACCAAAAGCTATTCAGCAAACTCCTCCCCTCCCCCTTATTCCCTCGCCGTCGCCGCCCGCCACCAACTCCGTCGCCGCCCGCCACCAATGCCGTCGCCGCCCACCGTCGGAATTTGTTCCAACCATCTCGGTGAGAAGATTCTGTTCGTGAAATTTCGTCGGTTTTCTAGTGCAAACCGACGAAGGAGTTCAGATTCTGGTCATGGGCCGTATTAGGCGTCGATCCAGCCATTCAATCGTTGAAGTGCCAATTCCCTCGTGGAATTGGTCGCAGCCAGACGCCTAGATGCCATCAAGGTACCTTCTGAACATTCTATGAATGTTTTGATTATTGTATAGGTGTATTGACCATTCCCGAGAAAATTTTTAAATTCTTCCGCTGCGCCTCGGGAGCTGGATACAGATCCACCGCTGCGCCAACAGTGGTATCAGAGCTTTGACTCGGATATTTCAATACACCATTCTGCCTGAACTGAATCAAAAATGTCGTTTCTCAAAAAAAATAATAAATATCCAGTAGGCGTCTCACTTTGACCCGTTTGCCGACTCATTTGGGGTCACCAGGCATCGGGATTGGGTGAGACCCCGATGCATGTAGGAGTGGTTTTCTAGTGCAAACCGACGAAGGAGTTCAGATTCTGGTCATGGGCCGTATTAGGCGTCGATCCAGCCGTTCAATCGTTGAAGTGCCAATTCCCTCGTGGAATTGGTCGCAGCCAGACGCCTAGATGCCATCAAGGTACCTTCTGAACATTCTATGAATGTTTTGATTATTGTATAGGTGTATTGACCGTTCCCGGGAAAATTTTTAAATTCTTCCGCTGCGCCTCGGGAGCTGGATACAGATCCACCGCTGCGCCAACAGTGGTATCAGAGCTTTGACTCGGATATTTCAATACACCATTCTGCCTGAACTGAATCAAAAATGTCGTTTCTCAAAAAAAATAATAAATATCCAGTAGCACGCCGCCGCCTGCCGCCCGCGCGCCACCGCCGGCCATCGTGCACACATTGCACCGCACGATGTGCGCCCGTAACTTCCGCTCATGAATCGCGGCGTGTATCATGCAGGTGGGCGTTGCGCGCGCTAGCCGATACCCTGCATGCACGTTGTGCACGCTTGTGCGCGCACCCGCCGCCCCTCCTGCGCGAGCTGGTCGCGCAGGTGGCCGCCCAATGTGCATACACGTTGCGCACAGGGACGCGCACGACGTGCAGCACGGGTGCTACACGTGCGGGCGGCGGGGCGGGGGCGGAGATGCGGTGGCGGATTTTGAATTCTATGGTTTTTTCGGGCCTGTCTCGGGCGGGTATCTTGGGCCGATATTTGCTATTGGGCCTGTTGGTTGGACCAAAATTAATTTCTGAAATATTTTGAGATATTGGACCTAAAATTATTTTTAGCCCAAAATTGATGCAATTAAAATTACAAAATAAGATTTTATTTATAAAATATGATTTTATATTTAAAATATGATTTGGTGGATAAATCAAATTTGATTTGATTATTTTATTTATAAAGTTTATTGGATTAATTGAATAGATAATGTTTGGGATGATCGAGAGTCATGCCCAATGTGTTAGGTGTATGCTAGGTTTTACATTTCTTGGTTGTATATTGTTAAAATCATATCAAAGTAGGTCTGGTTTATGGCATGTTCCCACCCTTTTAAAATGTATCCCTATTTGTCATCGATATTTAAATGTATATATTAGACTTAGTGGGAGGATAATTTTGAAGATCGTGTAGATGATGATCAAAGATATTGAAGGTCGAAGACTTGTAAAACTGAAAGCTTATGTAATAGGATTGCATTTGCATACTGCAATCACCTAGGATTGGACCTAGATCCGTGCTTGACAACCACGGATCGCATAGCTCTCGCTTATCGATCATCCCAATTATATATGTGATATATATTTGTTGAATCCGTAATTTTTAAATTTAATTTAAAATTATTGATACCAAATTTCAAAATTAAAATCCCCCATTTTAAATTTGATTTAAAATTTATATCAAGATTAAAAGTTTCATGATTAAATTGAAGGAACTTAGTTTATTAATAATTATGAGAAAATGTGACAAAACGTTATCTAAGGGAGTCCTTTATAGACTGGCTTAAAAATGGCTTGTACTGACTAAGTCTCCCTGAAGGGCGTTGCTTTGTCTAAGGAGGTTGGTTTTTAAGTGGGCCTTAGCCCCTCCAGGTTATCTGGAAGCACTCTTAGAGAATGTATAGTCCATTCGATAAGATCATGAAACTAAGAGAATTTAAATATTGTTTAAAATTTCCTACCTTCCATCAACAATGGGTGTAGGTCGATGTTACCCGCATACATAACCCAACTCATATTATTGGGGGGGTTTTATGTGCCGAAAAGTTGTACACGTCATTGACACATGCTGTGAGTTGTTTGGAACTCCCTTTAACATTGGCTCATATTATTGGGGACATTAAGGGGACCGTCCATCACGACTCAACATTGATGGGTCATTTTGACACGTGATAGTAATCGGCGTCATATTATTGGGCCCTTACTGGACAATGGAGGTTGCACCTGTTGCAATTGGGCTCTAACTTTTGAGGGTCATGGTTGGCTGATATTATTCGGGACCATGATTTCTTGATTGGACTCTGTGTACCCACTAAGAAAACTAGCTTTATCGATTTCATTAGAGGGTAGTGAAATCGTTAAAATAGTGGGAGGATAATTCATAAAACTAAATGACCATGTTTTATGTCTTAGCGTTTTCATGAATAGTCAGTAATGCATGTCTGTTTTTCTTTTCAGTATAAACTGATTTCATTATGCCTTCGATCAAAAATACACTTGCGGCTATACTGGATAGCAACAAGTTCACTGGCTTAAACTACCAAGATTGGCTTCGAAACCTCAATATTGTCTTGGCTTCGGAGAAACTTCTCTACATGCTAGAGAAGAGCACTCCGAAGGAAGCCCCTCCAATGCCAGTCCTGAGGAGCTGGCGAAGCTGGAAAAATGATGGGATGATGCTTAAGGCACGATGCTATATGATAGCATCTATGTCCAATGAATTGCAGCGGCAATTTGAGAAGACGGAGTATGCTGCTGGCATACACCTTCATCTCAAAGAGCTGTATGGGGAGAACTCTCGGACTGAGAGGTTCACTACTGTCAAGGAGCTCATGACGATCGCTTGCACTAGGGGACTTCGGTCCGCGAGCATGGGGTCCGTATGATTGGGCTCATTGAGAAGCTAGTGGTCCTTGATATCACACTTCCACATGAGCTACATGTGGATCTGCTTCTCCTCTTCCTATCTGCTGTGTTCGACCCCTTTGTGGTCAACTTCAACATGAACAAGCTGGAGGCCACCCTTGAAGAGGTGGTAAACATTCTTGTCGTGTTTGAGGGGACCATAAAGAAGGACAAGTCCGTCCTCCTTTTGGCATCTTCTTCCTCAGCGAAGAAGGGGCCCAAGCGTAAGGGTAAGAAGCGTTCTGCCCCTGTGAAGGAGGAGAAGCCCGCCAAGAAGCCCAAGGAAAGGGATCCGAAGCCGAACAAGTATGAGGATGTTTGTCACCACTGACACAAGCCTGGGCATTGGAAGAGGAACTTTCGGGATTACCTCGAGCAGTTACGAACTGCAAAAGGCATGTTCTACATTTAAATAAATATATCTCTTAACTCGAATTCTTGTGTTCTTGATACCGGATGTGGATCTCATATCTGCAATTACTTGTAGGTAATGAAAAGAAGTCGGCGTATTAGGAAGGGTGAGACCCTTTTGAGGCTTGGAAACGGAGCAAGGGTTGCGGCCGAAGCTATCTGAGATGTTTACTTATTTCTTTCTTCAAATTTTAAGTTGTTGTTGAAAAAAATTTTATTTGTTCCTGAATTAATAAAAAATATTATTTCCATTTCTATGCTTGATAGTGATGAATATTCTTGTCATTTTACTAATTCGATTTGCAATATTTACAAGAATGAATGTTTGATTGGAATAGGGGAATGCAAAAACGATCTATACACCTTACAATGGAAATAAGTTCCAACTCAGGATGTGGAAACACATACAATAATAATAAAAAGGAAAAACGATAGTCTGAACCCGGCACAACTTTGGCATGCTAGGCTAGGTCATATTTCCTTAAATAGGATGAACATGTTGATTAGGAGCGACGTGTTTAATATGTCTGATATTAACTCCCTACCAACTTGTGAATCGTGTCTCAAAGGAAAAATGAAAAAATTTCCCTTCACAGGCAAGCCTGAACGTGCTCAAGGCTTATTGGATTTGATCCATACTGATGTGTGTGGCCCACTTAGCATTGGTACTAAGTCCGGTCATACCTACTTCATCACCTTTATCGATGATCACTCTAAGTATGCGTACTTATACTTAATGAAGCACAAGTCTGAATCCTTTGAAAAGTTCAAAGAATTCAAGGCTGAAGTAGAAAATCAATTGGGAAGGAGTATTAAAACACTTCGATCCGATCGAGGTGGAGAATACTTGAGTGCCGAATTTTAAGACTATCTTAAAGAGAATGGGATTCTCTCTCAGTGGACCCCTCCGGCCACACCACAACTGAATGGTTTAGCATAGAGTCATAATCGAACCTTGATGGACATGGTTCGATCTATGATGAGCTTCACTGAACTTACTACCTCGGACTCACCCAAGCGATCTACATCGATACCATACTTAAGAGGTTCTCTATGGAAGAGTCCAAGAGAGGACACCTACCTATGTGCCACGGGGTCACTCTATCTAAGTTTATGTGTCCGAAGTATGATGAGGAGATAGAGAGTATGACACGTGTGCCATATGCCTCGCAAATAGGTATATTATGTATGGTATGATCTCGACTAGATCGGATATCGCATATGCTCTGAGTGTCACGAGCCGCTACCAAGCCAACCCTGACCAAATGCATTGGAAGGCTGTGAAAGATATTATAAGTACTTACGAAGGACCAAGAATAGGTTCATGGCCTATGGGGGTGGTGAACTGAAATTGGAAGGCTACACTGATTCTAGCTTGCAATGTGATGTGGATGATTCGAAGTCAACCTCTGGATTTTGTATTCATGCTCAATGGTGGTGCTGCTCTTGGAAGAGTTTCAAGCAAGACACCATCGCGGATTCAACCACTGAGGCTGAGTACATCACAACATCAGCTACTGCTAAAGAGGCGGTTTTGATGAGGAATTTTGTCCAAGAGTTGGGCGTAATTCCTGAAGGAGTTGGTCCAGTCCTGATGTACTGTGACAACACGGGTGCCGTTGTGCAAGAAAAGGAATCTAGGTCTCACCAAAGATCCAAACACATACTGAGCAAATACCACATAATCCGAGATTTTGTGGCTAGATGTGACATAGCAGTCGAGAGAGACGCCTCTGTAGACAACATTGCTAATCCACTTACGAAGCCCTTGTCAGGACCATTGTTTGAAAAACATCACGAAGCAATGGGACTACGTCTCATTAGTAGTTGTCTTTAGGGAAAGTGGGAAATTGTTAGAGTAGGTGCCCAACTAGCCAACTTGTGGCGTGTGGGCTCTTGTTGACTCTATGTAAAACAATATTTATTTATGAAACTCGCACTCTTTATGGCATTATTTATCTTTATTATTATGATTACAATTGTTGTATAAAGACCTTGAATGCACTATAGTGTATGTTAGATGTGATAGTCGATTTGATGGCTATCATTAAACACATCTAATAGTCACTATGTACTAAACATGTTCCTAGTCGATTGGGCCGTCCAAAAGAGGATATGGGATGCCCGAGCTTGATACTAGCATCTACGATGCGAAGTACCACGTTTCATTGGTAGGGAACATAGTGATGTTCTAAGCATTCAGATGGATAGTGACCTGATGATCTATCGAACTATCCTCGTTCGTACTTTCCAAGTGGTTACCATTTGTCGAGTAGATTAAGTCCGAGGTCTTGGTTGTACAGATTAGTCCTTATTACTCGTAACGTCATTGAGACTCTACATGATAGGTTGTGAGGAATCAGATTTTAGATTAGTGATTATTGAATTGATTTGGATTTAGTAGCGTTAGTTTTGAGGGTTTTGCGAGATGAATCTGATTCCAGTAGAATTCAGCAGTTGCACGAGTTGATGAAGTCTGTTATCAGCTGTTGTTGGCGTAGGAGTAATACGCTGTCGCTTTGTGAAATCAGTTGAAGAGCATTCAGATTTCTACTGTAGCGAGTGAGTGATGCATCGTCATTTCGCTTTTCAGTAGTTGCGTTTGAAGAGGTATCTACTGGAAGCAAGTGCACGGAGCGAGATTTAATGAGAACGCGACACATGTTGGTCAAACGTTTTGTGTTGACTGCTGATATCGTAGAGCAAATCAGCAGATGCATTGCGGAGGATGTGTTTCTGCTGAGTGATCGTGGGAGCAACGCGACGTCTTTTTGATAAGTTGAAACGCAGCGTTTTGGTTTAACGCTATGTGTCTGCTGTTGACAGCGAGTTCCTGTAGCGGGTGCAAAACGCCGTCGTTTATATTAGTGGAGGCGACGTCGTATTGGTTTCACGCTAGCGATCGCTGTTGCGGGTGTTTAGTTCATCAGGTATGATGATGTGTCCTTTACGTCGTCGTTTGAGTTAATTAGCGCGACAAGCTGCTGGTTGTTTTGCAAGGTATTTGTTGTCAGCTGCTGGAGCGATGTGGTGTCGTTTTGATTAGTTGATGCGGCGTCGTTTTGATGTTCTTTTGAGAATAAAACGTCTGATAATTTCTGCTGGTTTCGTTGAGAGGAAGAGCTGATATCTGTTGTGAGCAACCGCTGGTGTCTGTTGTAAGATACCTACTGTTTCGATGACTGCTGATTTTGGTGAACAGCAACTGGTGGATTGAGAGATATATAGATAAGTGTTGATCGACACTTAGAATTATTCTGAACCCGACATTTCTTATCTCCATTTGCAACCCTCGTTAGCTACTGTTCACCGTAACCAAATTCCGCCGATTGCCGCCGCTTTCCGCCGTAGTTCTGAGTGATACTGGTGGTGATGAATTCCTTGTGACTTCCTCTTTCGATTGCTACCCTTTGGAGGCGGTAGATTGGCCTTGGAGAGGATCACGAAGTAGCAGTGTTGCTCGATTATCCTTGCCCAGTGGAATCCGAGAATTCCCCCAGCTCTTTTGAGCTTTTGGGTGAGTATCCTTTGTTGTTTTAAGTATTAGTTCAGCTGTTGATACCTACGTAGTGTATAGAACTAGATATTAGTTCTGACCGTAGGTACTAAGCGGATTCGACTTAGTGTTGAACTGATTTATGCGATGCTTTAGCAGATTTCAGCTTCTAGGAATCTTCTGCCATGGTTGAGGAAACCCGGAGAGATCTGTTGCCTAGGTTGTGTTGTTGCCACGCCCTGTCCTAAATCTGTTGAGGTAGAAATCAGCCATTGAAGGTACGAATTGAGAGAAATTTGCAGCTTCGAGCTTGGACATGGCTATATTTTGTGTTGTGAAATCTGCCTGCATTGATGGATGCATTTACGTGGAACAAACAGATGATTTATATGATTTTATGTTCTGTTTTCACGTATGAATTATTGTATGCATTGATATTGATTATTGATTGGCATTCATGCATACATATTGAGCCTGACAGACTGATTGATGACCTGATTGAGAGCCACGTTGTGACTGGGCGACTGATGTGTTGTGCCTGAAAAGTCCAACGCTATCATCGGAGTGGTGAGCGACTGACTTGTCGTTTTGGAATACCACCGACCTGTGATGGCTGACGGGGCGAAATATCACGGACCGATGATTTCCCCGGTTGATTTACCGTGCGTGGTATAGAGGCTCTACTGAGATGATTTTCCAGTTGATATGCTGGTATAGCTATCTGATCCTTGATAGCCCTCATGCATTTCATAGCATTGATATATAGCATGTGCATGATTTGCTATTTTGATAGCTCTTCGTATCGAGGCTTGACCTCGTATTTGTTTTCCTGCTTTTGTGTTGTTTGGCTCTGTGTTACCCATTTGCAGGATCTTCAGGTAACCAAGCTGGACCGAGTGGAGTGCCAGCTGGTCAATCCCCATTTCCTTGAGTCCCAGTCTACTTTTATTATGTATTGAACCTGGGGATGCCCCGTGTTTTTATGTAATTTGGGGATCGTTGATGATTGAGATTTGATGTTACCTATTTTGTTTGAGTTTGAGTCAACTCATATTTTGAGTATCGATATTTTGAATGTATGCTTTGAGTTCAGGCCATATTATTTCAAAAAATTTTTTAAAGCCCTGTTTTTAGATAGCCCTCATGCATTTCATAAAATTGATTTATAGCATGTGCATGATTTGCTGTTTTGATAGCTCTTCGTACTTAGGCTTGACCTCGTATTTCTTTTCCTATTTTTGTGTTGTTTGGGTCTCTGTTACCCATTTGCAGGATCTTCAGGTAACCAAGATGGACCGAGTGGAGTGCCAGCTGGTCAATCCCCATTTCCTTGAGTCCCAGTCTACTTTTATTATGTATTGAACCTGGGGATGCCCCGTGTTTTTATGTAATTTGGGGATCGTTGATGATTGAGATTTGATGTTACCTATTTTGTTTGAGTTTGAGTCAACTCATATTTTGAGTATCGATATTTTGAATGTATGCTTTGAGTTCAGGCCATATTATTTCAAAAATTTTTAAGCCCTGTTTTTACGCTTCCGTTATTATGTGCTTATTTGTGCTGTAATCATGTGTGATTAGCACGGGGCCTGACATTTTTGGTATCAGAGCTTAAACTGGGATAAGCTCGATTTTCTTTGATCACACTAGAGTCTAGGCATAGAGTTTTGATTTGATTTTGATTGACTCTGTGACTTATGTGATCTTTTATCTGTCTATGTGATATATCTGCTGTGAGATCTTACCTCTAGATTTGTTTAGATGCCGTCGAGGAGAGGAAGAGGTAGGACGACTAGAAGTACTGCGGAGGAGTCTATGGCAGGTAGTGATGATGATGTTCATCAGGTTGAGAATGTTACTAGACAGATAGGCGAGATGGAGTTGTTCCTAGCTAGGTTTCAGCGGACGAACCCTCCGAAGTTTTCTGCAGCAGAGGGTGGTGCGATGGCTGAGGCATGGTTAGCTCAGATGGAGGAGTTGTTTGATACTCTGGAGTACGCTCCCGAGAAGAGACTGAAGCTGGCGGTGTTGCAGCTGAGAGACAATGCACAACACTGGTGGAGGGGTACTTCTCGTATCCTTCATGATAGTGGGGCTGTGATCACTTGGGAGAGCTTCTGTGAGGCGTTCAGACATGAGTATACCCCGGATTCCTTCTATAACAGCCGGGAGCGGGAGTTTGACAACTTGAAGCAAGGTAGCATCCGAGTGGCTGAGTATGCCCGACAGTTTTCTGCACTTTTGGTTTATGTGCCACACGTTGCCAACCAGGAGTGGACGAAGAGGAACAAATTTCTGAAGGGCTTGAGGCATGATCTTTACCGGATGGTTTTGTCTGGGTCACCTGTGACCTATATTGATGTTGTGAACCGAGCGGTGGATATTGAGGAGAGTTTGTTGGAGGTTGAGGCTCCGATTCAACCGACTACTGGACGCACCTATCAGCCTATGCAGGATGCATCGCAATCTTTTTATTCTCCTCAGGGATCGCAGCAGCAGTCGAATCGCCAAAGGTTTCGACCTCGAGGGAAATAGTTCAAGAAGAAGGCGAATTCGAGTTCCTTTGGTTCGACGAGTTCTGGTTCTGGAAGTTGTTCTGGCAGTGGTACTAGCGGCATGTCTTGTGGACAGTGTGGAGGAAGGCATCCGACTTTGCAGTGTCGAGGAGTGCAGGGGTTTTGCAATAACTGTGGACAGACTGGACATTATCGGAGTGTGTGTCCTTTGTTGAGTGGTCAGTCTTCAGTTCCTTCGCAGTATGGATCAGCTGGTGGTTCTTCTCAGAGACCGTAGTTTCCTGCTCCTACCCAGCGGTCTGGATTCCAACCCCGTGAGCCTTCTAGGTTTGGAGCACCTTCGAGACCTCAGTCCCAGATTCTGCAGCAGGCTCAGGCGAACGCTTTGACGAGAGAACAGGCTGAGGAGGCGCCTGGTATGATGATCG